>CABEEJ010011474.1:0-10958 GCA_901482245.1 Timema douglasi | reverse complement strand
TTTTGCTATTATTTCTGTCTGTCTCTGGGCCTAGATCCAAAACAGTTTGATAAATTTCTTTCAATCCTGGTATTTAGATTTTATATCAAGGGATATTTATTTTTTCATCCCAGCCCTTAAATAAGGGTTAATTAACTCTTTTTTTTAAATGACTTTAACGATTTTGTCTAAAATGTATATCTGTGGAGTTTTTCACATGGCAAATAAAAACGCAAACCTTTTTTTCCTGTAAGGATAGTTTACTGATGACTAATTTTTTAATTATTTTTTTTACATATTTGAAATAACAAAAAATGTCTAAACACGATTTGGTTTAAGATGAATATCTAGTAGGTCTTATACAATACAAATCCTTTTATTTATTTGTATTTCCTTAAAAAAACCTACTTCGTAGTGGATAGTAGAAAACTGATTTTAAAACCAAATTGAAACTTTTTTAAATAGCTTTAAAAATTTTGTTATGAAAATTTGAATGTTTTGTTTTATAATGTAGGCCTTTATATTAAGCGTTTTTATAGTGATTAAAAATATGATATGTTTGGTTTTCTGGGGAAACTTTCTTAAGTGTAATTTACTGGAACCCTGGTCTGTATCGTTTTCTGAAACTACTCCTTTAGTCTTTCTTAGCTTACTCTCCCTTTCACCCTTCACTTAGAGCAATCATTTGTCAAGTCAATAAAAGAGAGAGGAAAGAAAAATTTCAAGATAAAGAGGAAGGCTCACTGCTAGTTTTCAAATATCTTAACATTTCCTGTTGTGAGCCTTTCAAAACATTACAGTATTTGTTAGAGGAAGAGTAAATCTAGCGCCCTTTTTCGTGAAGGCTAGTCTTATAGCTCCGCAAATATGATTAACAAGTAGATAAAAATGAGCTTATGTCACATTTTCATACATTTGTTTCTTTGAATAAGGGTGACCTGGCAGTCTAGGGGTTAAGGTGTCATCAGACTTCTGTGCTGGGGGTCCAGGGTTCAATCCTCGGTCCCGGCACAGATGTATCTGATTACCAAACCCTTCCTTCACCTCTGACAAGACATCTTGGGAATGTGGGGAATGCCAGGCCTCCACCGTGGTTCGGATCCCACGTTAAACTGTAGGTCCTCCATTTCATCTCACAATCACCCCACCATTACACATTAGCGTAAGTGCGTATAACCCGAACGGGTAGTAAGACGTGGTGCTAATAATAATAATAATAATAATAATAATAATAATTCTATGAATACAATTTAAACTATAGGGTTGTTAAGAGAAAAAAGCCTTGTTGGAATATTATTTTCGACTTTATTTTGGCGTGAACCATATTTTTAAATAACGCATCGTATAATTAAATATTGAGTTAGAGCTGAACGCCTGCGCGGTAATTTCTCGAATATAGAGGTAGTCCCTTTAATACACGTTTATGAGAAAAACTGTTTAATTGTGTCGTAGCATTTATTTTGAATAATTGGTTTATGATTAATATTATCGGCTTTGTAATATTTTCAAACCGACACACCGACAGTTTGATAATCAGTCCAGACAGCGTCATTTAGACTCGAGCCAGAAACATAGATAGCCCCTAATTTATAAGATTGGTATTACTTCTAGCGATTTAATGTAAAGTAGAGGAACCATTATAACGTAGTGCGAAAAATTTAGTTATTATAACTAGATACTGTTGGTGCAAACATTATAAGTACATAAGAATAAAAGATCTTAATTTTCGTAAATACAAACGCCTAAAAATAAGACTTTCTAATTAAAATGTTCACTTACTATCTCATTAAATTATCAATTCATGGTGCTATAGATATTTTTCTCGCAATACTATAATGGAGTTGGGTTAAGTGTTAGCTTAGCATGTGTCTATGAAACATCCGGTCTTCTTTCAGGTGTTTCTTGAAGGTGTCTTATAGCACGTGTTACTGAACTATCCGGTGTTCTTGTATCTGTTTCGTGAAGGTGTCTTATAGCACGTGCTACTGTACTATCCGGTGTTCTTGTATCTGTTTCTTGAAGGTGTTGTCACTAGAATGATATAAGGAGATATAAGGAATGTCCCCCGTCTGAGAAAGTGTATTCCGTTCCAGCATTGCTCTGGCGCTTTGCTCCCCCTCCCTCCGCGACTTGTAAAGGTGGAGGGGTGGCATCGCTCCTTGGAGAAACAACCGACTATCTCAATACGTTCAATTATTTTATTTTCAATTATCTCCAAGTGTTTAGCCATCAAGATTGAGAATATTAGAGGCTGGAGTCGAACTTGAAGTGAACTCTGAAAAACTCCTATCGCACATTTCTCTTATGAATGCTGGTATCCAGTCAGTATTCGAATCAAAGACATCCTAATAGTGGTTAATCATTGTCCAAACAAAGAGCCTGGCTATTGTTGAGATAATTTATAAATAAACTACAAACCTAAATTATCAGACACTATCCCAGTCGTTTATATAACCCGCTTTGGTGGCCGTATGGTCTAAGGTGCTACTCTCACAATTGACTAGACTGCCTAAGATGAAAAAATCTGGGTTCGATCCTTATCGGGTGTACTGAGGCTAGTTTTTTCCAAAATTGCTTTTCACTCTCCCTCTATGCAAATGCGGGTATACTTCCTCTCAAATTCAACCCTCCCAATCCCCAACATATTAATGTAATTGATACATAGGCGTGTAACCTGACCGGGTAGTAAGACGCGGTGCTAATAAAAACACAGTTTTTTTTAAAGTACCTTTTCACCACGTATTACTACCCATCCGGTCTGTACGCTTTTTAACTACACTGGTGGAATAGGGATGAGTACGCTAGAACTTAGAGGATATGTGCCCCCATTTTCATGGAGGAATAGTGGAAAACCATTTTGTAAACAGCCTTCCCTGAGTGCATCCTTCCGGGGTTGGTGGCCTGAATTTCTGCGTCATTGTCAAAATAGACCAGACGAGCTTGCCCCTTAGTCCCGCCCGCCTGCCAGTTCGGGGTTGTTAAAATAGACCCGGATAAGGTGAGAATCAAGCGGGCCTCCGCTGATCCAACTCCTCCAGTCAGAAAAATGTTCACTTGAATTTGATTGAATACAAGATTGATGAAAAGATCACAGTACAAAGAGAAATACAAAAAACCTATTTTATTGCAAACAACTTAGTATCAACCTTCGTAACCACTGAGACATGGTAATGTACTAACCACAAAGCTACAGTCCTCCTCTATAACCACTTAGCTAGGAGAATGTACTAACCACAAAGCTACAGTCCTCCTCTATAACCACTCAGCCAGGAGACTGTACTAACCCCAAAGATATAGTCCTCCTCTATAACCACTTGGCCAGGAGAATGTAATAACCACAAAGCTATAGTTCTCCTCTATAACCACTCAGCCAGGCGACTGTACTAACCACAAAGCTATAGTCCCCCTCTATAACCACTCAGCTAGGAGACTATACTAACCACAAAAATACAGTCCTCCTCTATAACCACTTAGCCAGGAGACTGTACTAACCACAAAGCTACAGTCCCCCTCTATAACCACTCAGCCAGGAGATTGTACTAACCACAAAGCTACAGTCCTCCTCTCTGACCACTCAGCCAGGAGACTGTACTAACCACAAAGCTACAGTCCCCCTCTATAACCACTCAGCCAGGAGACTGTACTAACCACAAAGCTACAGTCCCCCTCTATAACCACTCAGCCAGGAGACTGTACTAACCACAAAGCTACAGTCCCCCTCTATAACCACTCAGCCAGGAGACTGTACTAACCACAAAGCTACAGTCGTCCTCTATAACCACTCAGCCAGGAGACTGTACTAACCACAAAGCTACAGTCCTCCTCTATAACCACTCAGCCAGTAGACTGTACTAACCACAAAACTACAGTCCCCCTCTCTGACCACTCAGCCAGTATACTGTACTAACCACAAAGCTACAGTCCCCCTCTCTGACCATTCAGCCAGTGGACTGTACTGTCCCTCATATAATTCTGTCATCTCTGTTTTCTCTTGTAATTTATCTCCCTCCGTTCGCGGAAAACTCCATCACTCTCGGAGAGGCGATATTGGTTCAAACCTAGAGCGAGCGAGACCAGTTCAAAGTTGAAAGGTCAGGAGACTCCCAGGAGGTCTCATTACCTGCGTCAGTGTACTCTGACGCGCGCGCACGAACCCAATGTCAGTACAACCTAAGCACTGACCTATACACGTTGTGTTCGGTTTGTTTACCATATCACCTACAGTAGCCCCATGGTTTCTTTGGTGCTGACTGACATCTTTTAAAAGTTACCAGAAAAAAATATGTATCCCTACGCTGAACCATATGATCTGCTAAAACATGTGTTTAGCAGCTGTCACTTCTGACAGTCAAAATTTCTGTGTATACCTAAATGTTGACTGTCATTAGTCAGTTGTGAGCTGTCGGTCAGCACCAAAGAAGCCATGGTGCTACTGTATATTGAGTTAGTCCTGAAGGAGTGAGGTTTACTATCGACGATTATTTAGATTATAATTATATACAGTATGTTCTTAATGTACTGGCTGGTTCTAAGCAGCCCGGGACTTACATATAATATCACGGCGTCTCGGGCGTCGTTCTTGCATTAGATTACATCAGCGTTTCCTAAAATTCTTTGATTTAAGGAACTGAAAAATAAAACTGTACGGTGTATCACACAGACTTTTTCTCGCTTTTATCTTAAAAGAGACAATTACTAAAAACTTGTAAGATTTGTGAAGTGAAATAATAGGTATATATATTGTTGTAGAAACATTAGACCAAAGATTGTAAATTAAATAATATACCCTGTTGCTTACTTTATGGCATTAGGAACTAGGAACGCTGTTACAGAAAAACTGAGAAAATAGAAATATATTTGTCCACCAAAGAACATAATAATCAATTTCAGACCTGAATTAAAAAAGTATATATATATATATATATATATAAAATTTCTTATAGCTCAGAAACTATTGGTTTTATAGAAAACTATTTCAAATAAAAGGTTTGTTATAGTTAATATTACTACAACTTAGTAATGATAAAACGATAGTGGCGGGGAAATTATGAATTATTATTATTATTAGCACCGCGTCCTACTACCCGTTCGGGTTATACGCACTTACGCTAATGTGTAATAGTAGGGTGATTGTGAGATGAAATAGAGGACCTACAGTTTAACGTGGGATCCGAACCACGGTGGAGGCCTGGCATTCCCCACATTAACAAGATGTCTTGTCAGAGGTGAAGGAAGGGTTTGGTAATCAGATAAATCTGTGCCGGGACCAAAGATTGAACCCCGGCCGCCAGCACAGAAGTCTGACACCTTACCCCCTAGACCGCCAGGTCACCGAGAAATGATGAAAATTTGAGAATCCACCCCATGTAAAGTACCCCCAAATTCATTTTTATAATAAAATTAGAATTGACATTTTATTTATATTTATGAACAGTGTCTAGATTTAAAATTTAATCCAGATATACATAGCGAGTTTTGAGAAAATAGATTTTTTCTCTTTTTTGCCCTTCAGTTAACTACCCTTAATTTCAAGGCTTGATGTATAATTAAAAAAAAAAACTATCGGGGGCACCTTATGAAAACCCCAAATACCAAGTTGTAGCCTAATCGTTAAAATTGTTTCGGCTCTAGCCCCATATACAGACAGACAGACAGATGGCATTTCGAAAACCACTTTTTGTTTTGTTTTAGGGGGGTCATGAAACGTCGACATTTATTAAAAATATCGAGTTCATTTTTTTTTACAGCCACAATACTTCTCTCTCCGAGGTGTCTAGAGAAAGTAAGAATCCAAAAAAGTATTCGTTTAATGTTCTAAATGTATACAAAAAGATTCCTCAAGCAAGAATAGACAGATAGGTAAATTAGCCAATTATTGGAGCTCTCTTTCATTTAGATCAAGGGGCGAGGTTAGACTGTCCCGTTCATCAGGTCCATATCACGTGTTGCGTTCTGTGGATAGGCGCGTTTTGACATTTGAAACAGAATGTAGATGTTTGTAGCGTGTGGATAAGTTGACAAGCCGAAAGATAGAATAGCGCAGTCGTGTGTGGGCGTGTTTGACGGGTTATAATAACCGCCGCACTTCACTAATTACCTCTAACCAGCATATTAATGAAATTATGATCCTCCTGGTCGTGCGGCTTGGCCGTGGAATAACTGTCCAAGCGCCACTGTGTTATTCCTAACCTACCAGGATGAAAACTAGCTAAGCGCCACATTAATACTTATGCTTAGGACGATGTAAAAAGGGATTAAGTTATTGGGGAGTGGGAGGGGTTTACATAATGATTATTTGCATACCTGCATAGCTTATACTCATCACAATAAATTGTTAGAGTGATCAAATTTTGTATATGACGGTGGGCTGGACATGCAGCGTGAATCAGAGCGTCTAGGTTTAAAGCATTGACTCGCAAACCCAATGGAAAGAGAACATTGAGAAGACCTAGACGTAGATGGGAGTATAATATATTGGAGTGGTTCAAAATGGTTATAAAATCCCATTTGGGAAAATCATCTTCAGTGCACCTTTGGCAATATTAGAGCTTTGACCTCCCCATCACCAGTAACCCACTTTGTAGGGAGACTTGACACCTTGAACCGTGTGATTATGATTGTATACTTGAGGACCATTAAAATTGTATTTATTTCTCAACTATTGTAAACACTTTATCAAAGCAGGTTTGAATGAATAAATAAAACATCTCTTTTAAACATTTAAAAGTGAATGATATAAAATGTTGTAAGTGTTCCACAAAAAATTTGTGAATAAAGTTTTGTTAGGTTAAAATTATGATAAAATATTTAAAGTGTATGTCATTTACACAACAAAACTCGATACTCAATAATGTAGATTTATTTTTGGTGATTTTTTTGTGATGTGTTTGTGTTATTTTACTGCACATTAAAGTTAATCGGGATTACGTTTCATTTCGGGTTTGACATTAAAAAAACCGATCAACTTTAAAGCGAGTAAAATTAACCAAGTAAGACACACGCAGAAAGAAAAACGTTGATATCGCTTGAAGGGACTGTTAAAGGCTGTAAATCTTAATGTCTTACCCTATTTCGCTCTAGATGAGTCGCTTTTTATCACGGCTGTTTTATAGTGAAATGACTTAACCTGAAACAAAATTTGTAGTCAAAAAAACCCATTTCATATTTTATACGAACGTCGTTAAGAAAATGTTACAGGTGATTGCTATTAAACCTGACTTTTATGTCTTTCACGAATTGTTCTGCCAGTTGGCCTTATGGAAGTGTCCCGAGAAACTATTTATTTATTTATTTTTGCAACATCTTGAGAAATAGTTGTCAGACATAGAAGAAAAACAAGACACCATAATGAGTTGCAGAATAGTTGTGACGCTTTCAATGGTAACTTTGCAGACGTGTTTCTTAATCATTAAGGTAACTTTGCAGTTGTGTTTCTAAATCATTAAGGTAACTTCTCTCTAATTGCTTTATCTCTGACCCACAATTTTATTTTATTATTAGATATAATAGGATCAACCTCTGTGGTCAGAGTTTCAGGTTACAGATCCATAAATCAAGAAAATAGCATCAACCTGGCCTTGAATAGAGACTTGAGGGGCAGCATGACCCAGAAACTCCACTAAATTTGTGACTGTTGATTTATTTTTTGTAAATCCATGTTGATTACCTGAGAGTTTATTTTTAGGTAGTGAAAAGTATGATCGTTTATTATTTTCTCAAATATTTAGATAAAGTATTTAAGAGAAAAACGGGTCAATAGTTACAAAGTTTTGTATTTGCATCTTTTTTTTCTATAAATAGATATAACAACAGATTGCTTCCATCCTAGAGGAAAAGTTTCATTTGACAGGCTAATGCTGAAGAAAACCTGACAGTGGACTAAGAATGTTGGAGCAACCTTTAAATATAAATCTTGTATTTACATCTGTACCAGCACATCCAAATGAACTTCAGCTAGTTGACAGCATTAACGGTATTCAAGGGTGTACTGTAGCATGGATACAAGGACACGCTATTGTCAATAACGAGGTAGGGTAAGACAGGTAAGGCTGAATTAGGTCCCAAACTTATTCGCAATTAATAAACGGGTCCATTATAATTACTAATTGAATGTATCAATGTTGAGAACATATATTTTATTTTAAACCCTTTTTTGTACCACAATTCCTCTCTAGTAGTTGACTAAGGCATCGGCTCCAAACTTACTTAACTGTTCTGGAAGTTGTAGATAGATAGATACATTGATCCCATGTTCCTCTTGGAGTTTGTCACAAATTGGAACACGCCGATACCCGTTAAAAGGGCCATTACTTGAATAGTTTTGTGGAGACATAAATTTTAAGGTTTCCATCCTCAACAAAGTGGGGAAAGTGCACCGTAGTCGACGAAGAAACAATTGCGAAACGTAAATATATCCTTCCTGTCAAATTCATCACCGGTCACCACGGTCTGGAACGATAGTTTCATCTCCGAGACGTCATCTCTCAGGGCAGTGACCTCGTACGAGTACCTCTTGACGTCTTTGAGAAGTCCAACGTGCTGGATGACCTTGGACAGGACCTTCTCTTGTGGGTAGCGTTGCTCTTGAATCCATAACAAGGCTCACCAAGGATGTATCGAGGTGGTAGCTGTGTCATAGTAATTTATCTACATCAACATTTGTCTTCACGATCTTATGCTTGCGGAAACTTTCTACGGGTGCCGAAAGTTCAGTCCTGTTCCCTATCTGGTAGTAGTAATCCCGCCTTGCACCCATACTCATTATCCTTTTCACCTTGCACTGGTTTCAAAGGGGCATCTCACCTCGAGACGTCACGTGTCCGGGGCTAACCTCTATTGACAACCGAGCACTCTGTTCAGAGAGAAGCGCCCTAAGATTTCTGAGAACTTCTCCGCTATCAGGTTCCTGATGGTAACGAAGGACTATCTGCACGTCAGACAAGATTGCAGCTTCTTCTTTCAGTTCTGGCACAAGCTGTGGCTGTTCTTACACTGTAATATGGAGGACCTCGTGAAGTCTAAACAGACTGTACATTCCAGGATGTCCAGTAACTTGGAGCTGTCTGTCAGATCACTGTCTTGACTGATTTCCTTAATCTTCAGGGCTGTGTAAAGGATTCCGTTGTGAATCTGATACGAAAAGGCTGTCTTCAAAAGTTACTTTTACCTCTGAGTCTTATAAACTATTCGTTACGACACGTATCTAATAATACTAATGGGGTAGGGATTACGAAAGTATAATTTAGAGGTAATGTGCCCGTATTTCGTGGAGGTATACGGGGAAATCTTTAAGGCGACACCATTCCCAATACATTCATCAGAGATTAAAATAATTATCTCCAATTAGTTTGTTAACCATACCACGTTGTATATATAGAGATACTGTAAGGTAACTATTGAGAACCAGAGTTTCCATTATCTGGTTTTCATGTGGTCCAACGTCTCTTAAATACAAGAAAAATTTTGCAACACTAGTTCGTTGATGTTGCCAGTATATCCCTTTCACCCCCAGCACACCAACTTCCATGATAGCTGATAGCAAGGATATTTAGCAACAAGAGAGAGAGAAAGATAAGAGAGGATCTTCTCCATAAGACCTGCGGCCACATCACATGTGACAGTCGATGTTGATCAGCCTGACATATAGTCCACACGTTCGCCATTATGAGTTTGAAGATAGTTGACACTTATTTTGCTCATGTCTCCAGCTCCCATGACACGTGTACACTCACATGAAACCGTCTGAAGTAATAATGCTATGATCCGTACAGATGAACACGCGGACCTAGGAGTTGGTCTTGTATAGTAATATTTGTCGGTGACTTAAATTACCTGGCTCAAATCCTAACTATGACTAACGAAGTTTTATTTTCTAAATGGGTTTCTCCTATCCCTTCACTCAACTTTAGGTACATTTCCTTTAAATTCAACCTCCTCCATCTTTAACACATTAACTTAATTAGTGCATATGCGTATAGCTCGGATGTGCAGTGAGACTATGATAAAAATTTGCTCAAACGTTTTGTTCCAAAAGTTTCAAATATTTCAAACACAAGCTTCGGAGAAAACCTTGCTTTAAATAATAATTACGACAAGCTTGAGGTCTAGCTATTAGTATATTTTAACGTTAAGTATTATTTTAAAACATGTTACGTTTGACTTATTCTGTACATGAGATGCACAATGCCCAACTAAAACAATGTTGAGCTTAACTTGCCAGGAGAGTTTAATTCCTATTACTATTTTGAGTTTAAAAAACAGTGTTCTTCTTCTCAACATTGAATAGATGAACTGTAGTAAAATGTTATCAATGTCGACCACAAAGAGTTAGTATTTTCAAAAAGGTCCTTTAGGTCAGTGTTCAACAATATTTCTCCAAGTGAGCCATGAATAACAGAATCTGATTCTTCAAACAGGGCCATAGTGTGGGAGAACATATCACAGGTACAGTTGTAACCAGCCTTTCTTACCCTGGAAACACTCCACGACACGACACTACCTGTGTCTCACGGGCTCCTATCGTCCCCCCCACCCCTAGGTATGCCACTGCGTCGACCTGAGGCGATACCGAGGGGCGACCTTCGAGGAGCAGGTAGATTAACATCGGCTCGACCTTCGCCACCCTGGACAAGACCAAGCTATACTGCGACACTGGACGCCTTCTACGACTACCTCGTCTCAGGGTTCTGGACGCACAAGCTGGGGAGAGACTCTTTCGACGCGAACAGACCAAACTACACGGCCGGCGTGTTCCTGAAGGAGATCTACGACTACCCTCGTCTCAGGGTTCCGGACGCACAAGCTGGGGAGAGACTCTTTAAACGCGAACAGACCAAACTACACGGCCGGCGTGTTCCTGAAGGATATCTACGACTACCCTCGTCTCAGGGTTCCGGACGCACAAGCTGGGGAGAGACTCTTTCGACGCGAACAGACCAAACTACACGGCCGGCGTGTTCCTGAAGGAGATCTACGACTAC
>CABEEJ010011473.1:0-10958 GCA_901482245.1 Timema douglasi | reverse complement strand
CCCCGCTATCTCCCCATTACTGTCTGTGGGGTCAAAACTTTAAGTGATGTGGTGAATTCACGCCCGGAGTTTGGTGGCTTAGACTGAACTTGTTGTCAACAGCACTCAAGTAAGGTTCTTTGTGTGTTTCGGCATGTTTATTAATATAAGTTAACGTTTGTATAGCATGTGTTCCCAGATACACCTCCTAAACTACCGTTTGGTGGCCCCTAGTCTAAGTACTTCCACCATGGCAATAGCTGCAAGCTGGACCACCACAAGGAGCCATTTGGAAAGAGCTTGCCACTGAGACTGGCGCACTTTAAGTGAAAATTCATCTCGAGGCAGCGAGTATACTGCTACTTTCATCGCACATTCCCGTCGTCACCTGTTCGAGTGATTAAGTCTCTAACTTGGGTCCTGCTAGAGTTGAAAGCAATGTGTCATCAGAAATCAGCTAGTAGC
Organism: Timema douglasi; assembly: GCA_901482245.1. NCBI lineage: Eukaryota > Metazoa > Arthropoda > Insecta > Phasmatodea > Timematidae > Timema > Timema douglasi. The sequence goes on along the minus strand of CABEEJ010011473.1, from coordinate 10,514 downwards.
GACGACGATGGCGCCTCCTCGCTGTTCAACCGCAGAGCTAGATGCCTTCGTCTTCAAAAGAGGGGGAGACTTGTAACATCACCACTAGTTGTGATCAACAAAGCCCCAATATCCAAGCGGAAAAGGGTAGAACATTCCGTAGTTTTCCACTACTAGAATCTCCTAGACCTGCTCCTTGTATTCCATTGGATCAACGCATGCTCCATGTTCCCCTTACTTTGCTTTCGGTGTGATCCGTCTCTGGGATCACGTGGTTTTCTTGGGCTATATATTGACATGTTTCGGCTTTATTGTTACTCACTATACTACCGGCTTCAGCGTAGGTAAGCAGTGCTATCTACGGAAAACTTGTTCTATATATATATTCAAAATTCTCTTTTAGAAAATCTTTATCCAATATTTTCGACTTAAATATTTATCTAATTGTTGGTGACAAATATAGGATGGTCTATTGTGTCGTGTTTATTTGTGGGTCCAGTTTAATAACTAAAAATGTAATTTGTCTTATTGTCAACATATGGCGTTGTTTGATAGCCATGTTAAGTAACTTTGTCTATAGGCCGCTAATTTCATTCTCAATTGTAGATTAACTAATCCCTAGGCAACTAGATAGCATGATCAAATATTGATTTGAATTATACGTTGTCTTGAGGCCACCAGATGGCATGATTAATTATTCTAAAATGAGACACCTGGTGACTGAGCCACTAGATGACTAGTTTTATAATTAAAAATTAACTTATTTCTAGACAACGAGATGGCGAGTGTTTGTTTATCTGTACTAGTCTTTTGGCAAATATTTAATATAAATGTAATGCTATAACTTTTAGTGATTTTACAACTGCTGTGCTTTCTACTATGAATAATTTTGGCATAATCTTAAATTTAATATTTTTGCTAATTGCTATATTAATTTGTTAATCTCAGAGTATGTTATCCTCTTCTTTATGGACTTTAAATAGTACCTGTGACTTAGGTCTAAAAAAATTATATATTGGACCTCATTCTGAAGGTGTAGGCGATGTATTAATCCGACTCGTATTTAAAGAATTAGCCTAATCATGAGCCAATGCCGACTCCCTGCGTCTACAGTTTGTTTCTGTATTTCTGTACTTATCTATTATCTTGTTTCTTATTTAATAGATGTAAAAATATGTTACACGTTGCCTTTTTATTCTTTTTTGGGGATATTTAGGGATGAAGGTTAAATGTGGATGATATATCTATTTTAGCACAAAAAACAAAAGAAAGCCAAAAATGTATCTAGTGTACTTAGAGATAAATCCCTAAAAATTTTGCAAAAAACTAAAATAAAACTAAAGGTGTACCACTTCTACTTTCTTTGTTATCAATGATATAATTATATTAACAATATTTTTATTGGAAATTTACTGTGAATTCTTATTTTAAGTGTATTTTAAAAATAATATTTTGCACAAACGCACAACAAAATAGATTATTCAAAACACTATATTTAAGTAAGAATGTTAAAAAACTCATCGATCTTTCTAGTTCTATGGATATTTAATATTTTATGTCACTGTCAACTTTTCACAACGTTGTCGCAGAAGCTTCTCAGGTGTATTTTGGGTATCTTTGGAGTTATTTGCAAAGTCACACACCTTGATATAGCGTTTCCAGTGAGGCAAGTCTGCAAATATTCCAAAAGTCTGGATATGTCAAGAAAATTACTCAATGTCTCAAAGCTACTGTCAACTATGGAGTCATGTATAGAAGTCCGAAGACCCAATAATGGTTGTGAGATATTCGAACTCTGATTATGCTGGAGACCTCAAATCAAGGAGATTAACAATGGGTTGCATATTCAATATCACCGATGGTCCTGATTCTTGTATCAGTACTAGTCAGCGGAAAGTAGCCCACTCAACCACTGAAGCTGAACATAGGGTGGTCTAAGTCACTAAGTCACTAAGGAAGCTATGTTGCTTAGAACCATGTTTAATGACATCTGTTGCTTAGAACCATGTTTAATGACATCTGTTGCTTAGAACCACGTTTAAGGACATCTTTGAACAGTTCAGAATATCACAAGTGTACCACCAAGAATATAGACGTCTGGTACCATTACATTTGTGAGTGATTCAAACGTCGGGACAGTGTACTGTGCTACACCACATCAAGGGATCAGCTTGCTAAACTCCTTAAGAAGCCTTTACCCTGTTAAGTTTTTTAACAATTATGTGCAGTGTTTTCTTGAAGTGGTGAATTAATTTTGTTCCTTTGTATAACTCAGTGTTTTTTGGCTCATATATATATATGTCTTGTTCTTTATGATGCCACTATTGTGTTAGAAATTTTTTTGCGAGCGTTCATTAAGGGAGTGTGTCCGAAAATGATAATTTGTGTCATAAAATTCCTAGGCAGGACCTTGGTATTATTTTGTACCTATTGACCACATGCTCGGCATCTTTTTTTTTTGTTGAGCTTACTTCATGTGTTACCAACAAATCAAGTTGTTACTAAACTTTTCTGGCTATTATTCAGCAACCTACTATTATGCTTTAAGATATGAACACAAATATGCAAAAATAAAATGGTAAAAATAATCATTAAATTATTATTACCAGTAATGTACAGAAATTTATGTCTAAAAATAAATATATTAATTAATCCAATTTTAATTTAAAAAACTATCAATTACATTAAAATAAGCGTATAACCCGAACGGGTAGTAAGACGCGGTGCTAAATATTATTATTAGATTAAAATATTTTAAAAAATAGAAATTTCACACTTTTATGTTTGGTAGTAAAAACATTTATTGAGATCAATAATATAAAAGTATAAAAAGATTGTTCCACAATCAGGGTAGCCACTATTTTCGTACTACAAAAATTATTTGCTTTAAAGGTTTTCCAAAAGGAATTCTCATTTTACCAAACAACTTAGAAGTATAAAGAGATAAAGATTTCCTTTTTCATACAATGTAATAATGTAAAGTCTTTTTATATGTTTAAAACAGGGTTATTTGAGCTTGTTGAGGTAAAATATGCAGTCTTTAATCAGCCCAAACAAATCAGTCATTAAATACATGTTTTAATATCTTTTTAGTTGATTTTTTATTGTGAATACTGGACTTTTTGTGTTTGATTAGACCCCATAAGGCCTTGAATTTACTTCCACACAAATCACACTGATATTTTTTCTCTCCTGTGTGAATAACCATGTGGAAATTTAGTTGAGCATTTGTCATAAAACTTTTACTGCACACCCCACAGTGATAGTTTTTGTCTTTGTTGTGATAGTGTAAGTGCACTGCTATACGACTTTGACGGAAATATTTGCCACACTTGGGACATATGACTGTCTCAGTCAAACCCATTGTTTCTGGGTGAATGTTTCTAATATGGTTATATATGTGATGTCTACCTTTTAAACTGATGTTACACTTGGCACATGTAAATGTTTTATCATTATGTGTGACTAAATGTCTTTTTAACCTACTTTGAGATTTGAATACTTTGCCACATATGTCACAAATAGTGTTTGTGACCTTTGAATGTATGAGTAAATGTGGGTAAAATCCTTGTCTTGTAGAGAGTTTGCCACAAAGGTGACACAAGTAATCTTTTTTAACCCCCTCTGGTGTATGAATTGCCTTATGTTGCGCTAAAGATTGAGTACTACAAAAACCTTTCAAACATATTGAACATTTATGAGGTGTTTTATCAAAATGTGTTTGTCTATGTATTCTAAGACCACATGATTTATTTAAAAATACTCCACAGATATCACAAGATATTCCAGGATCTTTGTGAATTCTCATATGATAATAGAGACTGTGATTATGTGTGAATCTTTTTCCACAAACTGTACAAGATAACGGAGAAATATTTTCCCCAGAAGGTGGTTTATAACATTCTTCTCGTCCCGTGGGAGGTGAGTCTTCCTCAGAGATGTAGCCGAAAGAATTATTGTAACCTGCAGAATAAAAATTAAAGGTGGAATTATTAAATATCTTACTCAAATTATTGATATTTTTCAATGTTGAGCCTCTAGATCACCAACATTTAAAATTTGTATTTGTATACATCCAGACCTAGATTCACAAGACCTAGAACTTTGTGAAGTAGCAAACACAGACCAAACATTTAATGTTGGTTGACATGAACAGTGTACACATGCCCTATGTGTCTGTTGACTCGACACCCGGATAGCCCTCAACCAAAGAACCTTGCAGGCGCCACTTAGACTCCTTTTAGGATGCATTCAATATGTAGTGTTGTGGCACTTCACTGTACTGAAGCATCCTTGCAAAGTTTGAAGAATGCTGCAAGGGTGTTCTGGGAGTATTTTGCAGTCTTTCTTGCTAGTTACCCACAATGAAATAGCTTTGCTGTCTGATCTCAAAGTGGTTACTAAATTGTATAACTGTAGGATGCATATAGTGCACGGGGAAGCCAAAAATTCACCAGAACACTTTGTTGCACCTCATCCACCCTGTTTGCAGGAGTATTTTGTCCATGCGTGTTAGATACTGCCTGGTCACTAGCACTGTGAACATGGAAATAATGATTTTACTGAGCTACAGTATTTTACGTTTAGGTGGGCATTGAATATTCCGGGTGGATTGGAGAGTGTGGAGCAATCCACCTATTCCTAGTGTCCACAATACCATAACCACCAGTTGCAATGTTGATCTAGGATATACATTTGTCGTCAGCTGGGATACGTCTCATGTACAACAGATAACCATTATAACTGGTCTGAGTTTCCTCGAGTAGGAACCTGCGGTATCCTCTTGTACTTGTACCACAGGGACCATGCGTCATGTCGTTCAGAACTGTTTCAATGCCAGGGTCAGATATCTATACATTAATAACATTAATATGAGAAAAAACTGGGAAAAGGAAAAGTGAAGTTTATTATATCACGCTTACAAAAGTGATATAGTATAGATAAAGTGTCATAAATTGGGACTGATTAAACAGATTAAAGTGGACAAATATGTATAGTGACATTGCTAAAATTAATATTAAAGTAATATAACAAATAAGTTAGACTAATATTGTGAAGAAACAAACTTAAATAGTTTTTTATATAATTTTACTTTGTTATATCATATAAGTATGGTCCTATAAGGCATAATAAAAATTGCCATGAAAATTATTAACACATATTAAAACATTTCAACATTCCAAGCAATATAATTTTAGTATTGTGAAATGGTTAGGAAACATTAAATACATTACTTGAAATATAAACATGTCAGATAAAGTTTGTTACACACAATACAGTATTTTTATTTATCTACCACTGCATCTTATTACCCCTTCGGGTTGTATGCTTAAGTACTAATTATGCTAATGGGTTAGGAATTGGGAGGGTTAAAGCTTAGAGTAAGTGAACCCGCATTTGTGTGGAGTGAGAGTGAAAAACCATTTATGAAAAGCACCCCCAGTTCACCCGACAAAGATTCAAACCTCAATCTCCCCATTCTCGGCACTCTAGATCAACATGAAACCAGCGCGCTAGCTAACTCTGCCACCGAGGTGAGTTAAGCTGCAGTAATAAGAGAGAATTATTTGTTGAATTAGATGGGTGTTGTTTAGAGACATTCATAAAGTAATTCAGTTAAATAAGGGCCAAAGTTCTTAAGTGAAAGAATCTCTTGCTCCTTCGGATTGATGTCCTACAGGAAAATTATCCATTTAACACGTTTAGGTAATTAAATTGCCATCTTTAAGAAAAGAGTTTTGTGATTTAAAAGGTGAAAATTGTGAATCAGTGCATGATGTTGAACAATAATACAAAATCTTCATCGTATCAATAGCTGTCTTAGCAACAACTCTGCTGTGATGTCTGGCCACTTTGGGTTGCATGTCATGGTTATGAACTGTCGAGATGGCCAAAGCGCCTGACTAAATTTAATGGATCTTGCACTTGCTCGTGCAAATAACATGAGCTAATGGTAAACGTCAATGGAAGAATGACCATTATCTTTGGCCATTGCGTCCATTAAATGAATGTAATTATCTACTCGAAGTCTTCCTGATTCAACATGATGTAGAAAGAGCTCTTGTATCAATTTTGGCATAGATATATATAGTAAAATGCTTCAATAATTGCCTATAGCATGAAAGTGCATCAAAAGGATCAATTTGCACCATTATTTAATGAGCATAAAATAACATTGTTGAAACATTTTTGTTGGGAATGGTGAGGTTGGTCCATGTTAGAGTGAAGTGTTGGCCATTCCAGAAGATGTGAGGATATTGTAGTGCATCAACTACCTTGATGAGAGATACAAAGAGTTGTCACAGAACAAACTCACTGCTCACTATGACAATGGCTACATCGTTAATGGTGGGTACATTTTCATCAGGTGGTTGTCAGACTTCATAAATAACAACCTTGTACTTATTAGCTTGCCACTGCTCAGTAACTATTTTTAAAAGTGTGAATTAGTTTTTCCTTTTTTTATGAAGCATCAGCTGCAGATTGACCACTGTGCACTGTGTCATATGAAACACCTTGATCGTAATGACAGTGTCTGTCCAACTCTGTGGCATGATCAAACGGGGGAAATTAATTTTTAAGAAATTGTGCCGATAACTGGGCGCTGGCAGTAGGTATCCAAAGCGGGGATATATTGGACCTAAAACAGTGAAAGTAACTGAATAATTAATTAAAACAGAACTTGGCCACTAGTCCCCAAAAAAGGTCATCTGAAAGAATGTGTTTTACTGGTGAGCCTTCTAAAGAAAGTCTTTGGAAGGTGTCTTCGTCAAAAGTAAGTAAAGTCCTTAGGGATCCAGACGGCTCCTCAAGTAAAGGCAGCTGTACAATACCATTAAAGAAACATATTCCTACAGCCTTAGCTTTCCATTTGAGTGCATAACAAACGTGCACTCTTTACACATTTTGCCAATTTGAATCAAGTTGTGCAAGCTATAATCAATCTGAGGATCATATTAATTCAAATCATAATTCACATCATACACATGACATTTTGCCTTTGCTCTCCCCTTGTGTTAAGTAATGCTTGTCTTCTCTCAGGATATTGGGCTAGATGCTACTAAGCATGTCTTGATGCATATGTGGTTAAATGAACCTCCCATAGCTCCAAACTCTCAAGTGAGTGCTATATAATATTTCTTAGGGCATTGTTTGCCAGACGGGCTTCCCATTCCTCTGAAGTTTCAGCTGAACTAACCTCCGGCTCTGGTTTTAGCAGACCTCGGAGAAAGATCACTTTTCTTTTATTTGTGTTTTTGTGTGTGTGTGTGTGTATATATATATATATATATCAAAGGGATATATATGACAATATATATATATATATGTCAAAGGGAAATATTATTATTATTATTATTAGCACCGCGTCTTACTACCCGTTCAGGTTATACGCACTTACGCTAATGTGAAATGGTAGGGTGATTGNGCACTTACGCTAATGTGAAATGGTAGGGTGATTGTGAGATGAAATGAAGGACCTACAGTTTAACGTGGAATCCGAACCACGGTGGAGGCCTGGCATTCCTCACATTCACAAGATGTCTTGTCAGAGGTGAAGGAAGGGTTTGGTAATCAGATTAATTTTTGCTGGGACCGAGGATTGAACCCCGGCCGCCAGCATAGAAGTCTGACACCTTACCCCTAGACCGCCAGGTCACCGCAAAGGGAAATAAATGTATGATGCAACACACAGACTTTATTACTTCTTTAACGAAAAATTATTAACGAAATACAATCCAAATATATTAATATAATACTGGACTACTAAGGAGATAATCAACACAAGCACCTTAATTGGGTGAGAAAGTTTACAGTTTATGAGAAACCAATTTAAAATTAAATATTCTAAAAAGAAATCACTTCAAATGGCATGAGAGCAACAAGCAATTTATAATTTAACTACCAATATCACCCATTCTTTTTATGGCTACAAACTGTCTATCAAACAAAAAAATAATGCATTCCATGTACAATGCAATCTCTTCCCAAGATCAATTATAATATTGGTGAAACAGAAAAAAGTACACTGATATAGAAATGTAAGTGAACAAAAAAAGAGCATCATATTTTACCATAGAGGATAGATAAAATAATAAACACTGTGACAGAAACATAATGAAATAAGAAGGGGGTGGGGGGGATATTACATAAGGAAGAGTATTATATAAGAACATTTTATCTTTCTGGATCCCTAACTCCCCTTTGTAAGCAAAAATAAACAAATGCCCAATACACACATAGCCTATTTTTGCTTGATTTATGTTGGCGTAACTTTTTTTTTTTGTAATTTGTTCACAGGAATAACCCTTATTTCCTATGCAGTTTATAAATAAATTGCTGGCAGTTATTAAAGTAGAGGTGTAAATTAATGGTGCGAAATAGTTCACAATAAACACTGTTGTAAAATAAATTAAATTTAGTGTATTAAACAGATAAATTAAAAAAGTTATATAATTATTTTAATTTTAATTTACATTAGGCCCATTGTATTTAAAAGAATATTATAAGTGAACACAAGAATAATAATTATTATAGTTATAAAAAAAACTCTAAACTACCTCATAAATATAATCTGATGATCAGGATCCTTGAATCCACATATCAACACATTTAGTTATTATGTGGCCATTTGGGGTAGCTGGGGGTAGCTGGGGTAGCTTAATCTTTTTGCTATCATCCCTAGATATGTGCTACAGTTTCTATCCAATAGTTTTGTAAATTTGCCAGCCATCCCATTTAAGACTTTCTTTTAATTATTGTTATAATTTTCTTGCGTGTATTAATGATTAAAATTTTCAGCTCTCCATTCCCCAGACCTTTTTTTGCATCAAAGAGTAACAGACAAAGATACCAACTAATGTTTATTCAAGATCTACATCATGTGTAATATAAAAGTATATTGTCTAACTTTTGGCTACTATCATCTGGTGACTAAGAAATCACATGTGAACTCTTCAATGCTTCGCACAAGGCCTGCAAGAGCCAGAAGACCTCCAAAATGGCGCTAAATGACTATGATACTTCAAAAAGAAACAAATAAGTCTGGAATGTATTAATATTTATAAAGCATAGCTAGTGCTTACAGCAAACTCATGTGTCATCAACTCAATATCAACCGACTTGTGTTGATGAGCGGAGTGACCTTTTTATGGCTGATGTTTGCGATAGTTGTTGTTAATGTGTGAAGCCCAACACTCGATGCTTGTATTAGTTTAGTAATAAAGTTGATAGTTTAATTAGTGGACATAATTCCTGGATTGTATAGTGAGTAATATTGTATGCTACCTTTGCTGTTGAGTTGATCCTCATGACTGTCCAGCATTTTCCCTCCTTGTCGTGTAAGACCAGTAGGAAGCTAGTATTTAAAAAAAAAGTCTGTAGTTATAAACTCACAGTCCTGTAAACAAATGAAATATGTAAGAGATTATTTTCTTTATGTAGTGAATTTTTACTGATAAGTTGTGTAGGCAGTTGCAAAATTCCATTAAAAAACCATACATTTTAATATTTAATTATCACTAAACCATGAAAAAATCAGTATCCCTAAAGTGAATATTAGTTCAAAAAACCAGAAATTGTATTTTAATAAAGTGGATTTTAGTGGCCAGTTTTCGCCAAAGTTTAACATGATGATTGAAACTATAGGAAAATAAACCAAATTAATCTTTCTCGTGAGAACCTTGACACACTTTTGGGTTGTACAAAGGTAAAGTCCTATCTCTTGATAAGGTAATTATTAGTAATTAGTCATTACCTTGAGCAGTTTGTGTGGCAGGTACAGGATGATACTCGTTCATCTTTCGCTCCAAATGAATTAATGATATTGGAACAGGAAGAGATGAATTCTCATTCTTATTTCTGTTCAAGAGTTCTTGCTTCACATTTCAAGATGATAAAGAAATAGGAAATGATTAATGTTTTTTATTGTTCTTGTTCAAGTTATTGTTTCACATTGTTAAATGGTTAGAGCACAGGGGATGTAGATTGTTATACACTACTATTATCTGTTTCTTGTTTGAAATAGTTAAATGTCATAAGAACTGGTGATAGGTCATATTGCACTTTTTTCAAACATTTTGCGCTTGTTTCCTATCAGAGAATAAATGAGGTAATGTGTAATTTTTAGAAAATTGCTTTAAAGACTAGCAGGTACTTTTAATAAAATGATGTATACGAAATCTCTACGAAACAATATTATTAATATCTCCCGGCACATATGTAGGAACATTAGAAGAAACAAAAAGTATCTCAGTCATTGCAAGTTGGTTTCACCTTTCTCTGAAACAAACAAATAGTTCAGCAAGGTCAGTAATAAAAACAGAGGGTAATTCTTCATCTCTTTTTGGCATCACAAGATTTAAGAAATCTTTCAAAATTGAACATTTTGTGAGAACCTACCTTCTTTACTTGTGCATTAATTGTATTATTATTATTATTATTATTAGCACTGAGTCTTACTACCCGTTCGGGTTATACGCACTCACGCTAATGTGTAATGGTAGGGTGATTGTGAGATGAAATGAAGGACCTACAGT
>CABEEJ010011472.1:0-10963 GCA_901482245.1 Timema douglasi | reverse complement strand
TCCACTTAGTCCTACACTGTTAACAGCAGCCAGACCTCCAGACCATGGCAAGGTCTCTGTTACTACCTATAACAGTACAATATGACGAAAAACTCCACTTAGTCCTACATTGTTAACAGCAGCTAAACCTCCAGACCATGGAATGGTATCTGTTACTACCTATAACAGTACAATATGACCAACAACTCCACTTAGTCCTACATTGTTAACAGCAGCCAGACCTCCAGACCATGACATGGTCTCTGTTACTACCTATAACAGTACTATATGACCAACAACTCCACTTAGTCCTACACTGTTAACAACAGCCAGACCTCCAGACCATGGCATGGTCTCTGTTACTACTTATAACACAAGCAAATGGCACTTAAATGTCTTTAGGTTTTTGTTTGTAATGCTAAATCTCGCAATAACAATATTAGATTAAAAATTATAAAAATATATTCGGTAAATGCATGCTATTACTCGCCCAGTAATTTGTTGATATGTTGTTTGCTTTCAAGTAATGTAAAACTGGGAATATACAAAATAATAATTTAACCAGTGTTTCTTTAAGGATGTGAAACGTGGTCTCTCATCTTACATGATGAAAAAAAAATTAGAGTGTTCGAAAACAAAGTGATTCGGGAGATATTTGCTCCAAAATTGAATGGGAATATTGGGGAGTGAAAGGGCTACATAATGATTAATTACATACCCTGTACTTATCAAAGGACATTGTTAAGATAGTAAAGTCTTGTAGATTATGGTGGGCAGTGCGAATGGGAGAATCTAGAACCTTTTTCAGGGTATTGGCTGGTAAGCCCAATGGGAAGAGACCATTGGGAAGATCTAGACGCAGATGGGAGAAGAACAATAGAATGGACCTGTAAGAGATTGGGTGTAATGAGGGCGACTACATGGAGCTAACTCAAGAAAGGAATAGTTGGCGTAGTTTTGTAAGTATTGGCAATGAACTATCGAGTTTCTAATGCCATGGAGTAGGTAAGTAATGTTATAACAATACTTTCAATTAAGCCTAAACTTGGCATACATTTATATTCGCATCAAATTTTAAAAAATCAAGCAATAATAGTTAAATTAAATAAGTAAATTATTAAATATTTTAATAAATAATACAACGTTTATTTTAATACTATTTTATGAAAAATTACTCATCAAAGAATATTGTGTGAATAACAACATAGTCTTATTTGAATTTTTAGTTCCAAATGTTTCCGCCCCTTTCATGTGTGTGTTAGGCCTATTACTTGCATCTTTGACTCATGATGTTTCCACTTTCTGTTTTGTAGAACTATGTGCGTACACCGGTCGCTTTGTTATCTAACTTGCAACTTTATCATATAAAATACTAATCCATTTATACAGCACACTAAAGTTATAGTGAATATTCAATTTCATGAACCTATGTAATTATAACTGTAACAAATATACTTTAATTTTGTATTGTCACTACAACAATCCATTTAATTTAATTAATCGTTATTTTATAAGAAAACTATATGCTAACAACATTATTGGCCTAAGATATTGAATCATATAAAAAATATTTGAATATGAATTTTTATATCTCTCTTAAAACNAATCGTTATTTTATAAGAAAACTATATGCTAACAACATTATTGGCCTAAGATATTGAATCATATAAAAAATATTTGAATATGAATTTTTATATCTCTCTTAAAACTTTTTTTTTTTAATTACAACCACATTTTTCCCTTATTCAATTTTTACCAGCATTAAACCATATGTAGCGTGTTACAAACCTTGTACTTGCCCTCAACCAATGCCGGTACTTGTTGAGATGGCTTGTTGTAGTTGTAATTCGGTGGTATTCTTCCCGTCTCCATTGCAATCAGTACTTTTACAACAGACACAAGCGCTGAGGCTGCATCAGTATGACCGAGGTTGGACTTGATGGAGCCGATTGGAAGAGGCGTTTGTCTGTTACAGAGCAAAACTTTGGCCAAAGCATTCAGTTCCTTGGTATCTAAATCCTGAAAAAACCTTAGCTGTTTAGGTGATACTAACATATATTAATAACATCTTCCTTTTAGGAAATATATGGTTTTTGTAACTTAGGGTAAATATTTCGGGAAAACTTATATAAATATATCAATAATTTCCAAGATAATTAGGTAGCTTTAAGATTAAATGGAAATAGTGAACGTCCAATAAATTCAAAAGTCATTTGTAAAATTGCCCTAAGACAGCACTAGTTTAATTAATAAATGTGTTGCTATGATATTAGAAAATGAGATCAAGCTCTCTTCTGTCCTACTACTTCTTTAGTAGTCTAATGTTTTAAGAGAATATTGGTACTGTTGTGTTGTGTATTGTGTGTCTTTGCATTTTCTATGCGCATTTTGTTTTACTGTTGTCGCTTTCTGTTGGCATAGGACTGTAGTCTTTTGTTTTGTTTATAAAAAATTGAGGCAACTAACAGGGTCCTCCTTTGTGCACGTGATATAATAAAATAATAATTAAGACTGAGTTGTTTAATTCAGTGGTTCTTCCGGTTGTTATAAATAGGAATTCCTCAGTCGTCAATTCCCGAACAATTCCTGTGCCGCCATTGCTCCCAAAAGTGACAAAATACACCATGCAGACTCTTAGAAAATAATGTTTACAGAACAATGAAAAATTGTTTCCTATATTATCATTCGTGTTTGAAGAGCGTAAGTATGCTTTCCATTGTAACTTCATAATATATACGCAGATAATTCTTTTTAGGTATTGATTGCTCAGGAATTGTACGCTTTCATTACTGTCCCAAGAAGGATGGAAATTCAGGAACTTGGAATTTAAAACATGGGATGCTCTCAGTGACCATTGCAATACACAAGTCCTTACATAATTAGTTTCTTTGACTAGAAGGAAGGCACCTGCATCTTTGTTTAGAAAAAAGGATTCTTCGGATAGCTCAGATTTTTTTGGGTACAAAGTGGTGTGCGCCGCACATGTTGTTCCAATTGTGATTTTACGGAACAACCTTTTTTTTTTGTAATCGTGACACATTAAAACTTTACTGACGGTTGTGAAGGAGTCGTTGATCCCAGCCCATTGAGCTAACTTACTAGTCTGCAAGAATAAGCTGGTGTCATAGTGGACAAAATAATTATGGTAGCTTACTGTTAACCTTCACTATCAACACATCATTTGAAACTAAAATCATTTGGAGATGTTACAAGCTAAGAATGTAAGTCTTTGGACTAATATGTTGGAGGGGAGAGATGTTCCAGAACGAAATTCCTTCTCTGTTTGAAAAATTCTTTAAAAATGCATCAAAAGGTTCATTATGAGGAGAGAAGGCCTGTACTTAGTGGAAAAACCCTTGACTACCAGAGTTGGATTCTACCCTTTTCAATAGTTAGTTGAAAAATTCCTTTAAGTTTATTTATGCAAACCAAACCATATCAAACAAAGTTTAAATTGTCAGTAAATTTGCAAATAGTATAAAAATATATTAAAACATCGCAAAGTAGGGAGCTCTATGTAAAATCACCTGAAAAATGTGAACATGCCAAAGAAGTAAAAATATATAAAATTGTATTAAAATAATATTTAATTTTTATTTTATATATTATATTAACGCTAATATGCTGATTCGTTTAGATTTATATTTTATGAGCATCTAAATGGTAAGGAATAGAATATGTACTTACACAGAAATCCCAGCTCTAGCAATGACTTCTAGAGTTTGTAGCTTATAATATAATAATGGTGTTATGTTCCTTGGATCTAGTGCAGTAAGAGACAAACGCGTTAGTCAACTGTGCAACTTGAGCGTGCATCTCCAAAATTTGTTCAACATTAACGCTTTCTAACAAAAGCTATGGTAAAATAATATGTGTATTTTTTACACAATGGAGGAAGAATTAACCCAAGTCCAAAGCTACGATAAAAACTTTTAAATCAGTCAGAGAAATGTATAATTTAAAAAAAAACTACTTCCGTTGGTAGTTCCGGGGGTGGAGGGCAGCTACCACCTAAAAAAATCTATATCCAACCAAATGCTTCCCACAGTAAAAAATCAAATCCTACACACGCGCTTGGATCACAACGTTATGAGAGTAGCTTTTCAAATGAGGAATACACGAATAGAAGCTACAACTTGATTTTTAATCATTTATCTACACTCTAGAATCATTGGTTCTCAAACTGGTTGAATGGTGTACCACCCAAACAATTTCTATATTTTGGAGTAACTAAGATAGTGCTGGATATTTAATATTTAGGTACATTTTAATGGCACCCAGGAACATAATCACACAACACCATTTATAGATTAACAGTTTTTATTTATCATTATTTAAGACTATGTTTAATCAATACGGATAATAGGGCACACGTATTAAATAAATATAAAAAAATACTCATATTTACCCCTGCAACAACTGTTTAAATCTCTTTTCCTGTTGGTTTGACTTGAACGTAATATATTTATGGTATTTGATGAGACATTATATTTCTAAAACATTAATTTGCTTATTTTGTTTGGCTTCTCACAGCGCAGGACTACTGCCTGGTAGTAGGCGTTTTTCCGAAATTTTGAGGGTAGCCATTTTGTTTGGAGTATTTATAAATGTATTTAAATGAAATTTAATCAAAATTGTTAGAGTAGAATTTGAGAAAATTGTCTTTTTTTTCTTTTTGCCCTTCAGCAAACAACATATAATTTTAGGGTTAGTCCCCCCCCCCCATTCCTAAATTCTCTCAGGGTAGCCTCATGAAAACCCTAAATATCAAGATTTAGGCCAATCGGTAAAATGGTTTAGGCTCTAGTTGGAGGTACAGATAGACTGGAGGAAATTCAAAAACCACTGCTTCGGATTTGTGGGGTCAGTATTTCAAGACTGGATGATTGAAAAAAGATATACTCACCATAATACGTGCACTATAAACAGACCCATGCTTTCAGTGTGTTTCCCCTGCCGATAAATTGCCTACAACAATAGTTCACCCTGCTGCCATAATTTTCAACACAAACTCCTGGAAGCATTGGTTCGCCATCTTTATCGACAAAAACGCTGCTTGGGAGTATATTGACACTTATGGTGCCCCTGTCCATATAGAGTCACATTTGACATTTACACGTATATATGTTTCCTGGTGTACATACAACAAGGTGACCTGGTGGTCTAGAGGTAAGATGTCGGACCTCTGTGCTGGGGTCCGGGGTTAAATCCTCGGTCCCGGCACATATTTATCTGCTCGACAAACCCTTCCTTCACCTCTGACAATACGTTTATTAATCCCACTTGTGAATGTTTGGAATACCAGGCCTCGACTATGGTTCGGATCCTACGTTAAACTGTAGGTCCATTTCATCTCACAATCTCTCTACCATTACAAATTAGCGTACGTGCGTATAACCCAAATGGGTAGTAAGACGTGGTAGTAATAATAATAAAGACATACAATAAAGGTCATATTTAAAGCATAACCTCAGATTTTTGTGGTCATTACTCTCTCATATACCTTATCTATCCCAGCCAGAAACTTTCCAAGCCCTAATCTTACCCACCAATCCCACATACAACGACGCCAAGATGTTGAGAATTATAAAGCCAATTTCAAGACACCAGTATCTTGCCGCCTTTCAAAAGGTTGAGTCCAATCAGCGTACAATCCCTCCCAGTGACTATAAAAGAGCGTCCCGATGAAGTGCCTAAGGCAGAGGTGGCCAACCTTTCTTCCTGGCGTGCCACTACTTGCGCTAAGAATCCTTGGCGTGCCACTCCATCCCAAAATCTCAAACCTAACTTAACTTCAGTACCCACAACACCTTTAGAAAAATAGAGCCAATACTAAATAAAGCCCATTTAAAAATTAATAATATAATACTGTAATATAACTTATATAATTATTTATTGCTAATTATATTAGTAGTTTGGTTTATACCTGTGTTTCTCAGATAAGACATCATAAAATACATTAGCAAAACCCCATATAAAATATTTAATTTTAATCAAAAATTGCATGTTTCAAAAATGTTCATTCCAAAAATAATTCACAGCTACTTTACACTGTTCACAAGCTGTAATTCTGTGACTATGTTCTATTAATGATAGTTAATAAAAACATCAATAAGAAGACAACAGAATAATAGTAGAAATCACAACAATTTTTATTAATAAAACATAAATATTTCAGCTTTCAATGAGGTTTCTGGAACTCTTTATTGTTCACAAGCTCATTAATATTTGGATTTGTTTTGGAAGAAGCAAGAAGGATCAGGTTTTTTAGATGCTTATCAGTGAGAACTGAACGGTACTTATTTTTGACCAAGTTCATAATTGAAAATGTTTGCTTACAGATGTACGTAGAAACAAACCTACAACAATATCTCAAAGCCAGGTCTCTTAATTTAGGATACTGTCACGAGGGAAGGCATTTCCAGAAGATGGAAAATTCTTGTCTGAATGGATTCTCAAGTATTTCCTTGTACTTGCTGTGAATTGCAGCGTTGTTCTGAATATCAAGAATTTCAATTTGTACGTCAGAAGGGTAGAGAACCATTTCCTCCATAGAAATTGAAAAAGGATTCGTGAAAAGTTGAACATTTTTCTTTTCATCCTGGAAGTCTGAAAACCTAGTTTCAAAAGAGTTTTTCAAATCAGAAATAGCATGTTTGTATTTATTAAAGCCTGGAAACACACCACTACCTTAAGTGTTAGAAAATGTTTTCATTCGAGGAAATTGGGAGAGCTCATTCTGAGAAATATTATGATCCGGCAGAGTGAGCTTTGCTTTAAAAGCCTGAATGGAACTGAATAGGGTCGGAAACATGTTATTTTTTACCTTTTAAATGCTGATTCAAGTTGTTAAGGTTACCCATAATGTCCGCCAGAAAATCTAACTCCCATATCCAGTCTTCATTCTTCAAAAGTGTACACTCATCAAGAAGTTCCACATTTTCTTCCAAAAACTTCAGAACATTACCATTTCAATTCCAAAATCTCTCAAGTGCCTTTCCCTGTGACAGTCAACGGACACTGCAATGAAGCAGATTCTCACCACGCTGTTTGTCTTCCGATTCTGCTTCAAGGAGTTCACGGAATTCCCTTCTGTTCAGCGCCCTAGCTCGGATCTTGTTGATACATCACACCACTGGATCGAGCACAGGGTAGAATTTCATGTATTTGGCACAAAGGGCTTCTTTATGGATAATGCAGTGGTATTTAAAAACTTCACTCTTATAATAACCTTCCAACAAAGCTACAAAACCTTTTACTTTGCCAGTCATTGCCGGGGCCACATCCGTACAAACACTGTCTAATTTATCCCAATCTATACTTTCGTTTTCAATGATTAATTTTATTTCTTTCAAAACATATTTCCTTTTGCATAAAACTAGCTGGCATAAGTCTAGAAGCTCTTCAGTAGCATAAAATTGATCGTTGATACAACGCACATAAACACAAAGTTGAACAGTGTCACTTCTATCGCAGCTCTCTTCCTAGGAGATGGAAAAGTATTTACAATTATTGATACACGAAACTACTTGTTTGCAAACGTCACCAGACATCTCATCGATCCGCCTCATAACTGTATTTCTTGAAAGTGCAAGGTCATCCACCATTTTAATGAGATTATGATCTTCAGTGGCTCTTGCGAAGGCCTTTAGACTTGGCTTTATTATCTCTTCTCCTTCGGAGTATGACTTTTATTTTCGAGCAATGATGAGGGTGATTTAATAAGAAACTTTGACCATGGTCATCAGATGATCACTTTTTCTTTTAAAAAGCATTTGTTGCCCAGTTAGTGAATGTTTCTTTTTATTTACAAATTCTGTTCTTAATGCTGAGCCAATTGGGTATTTTATGTTAATATCTGGATGCACCTGTTTGAAGTGCCGATTTAGATTAAACATTTTGGGAACAGCAACACTAGCCCCACAAATAAGACACGCAGGCTTAGAATAGTTTCCTTTTGCAAATAAAAACTGTTCTTCCCATTCACTATTAAACTCCCGAAGAGCAATATCTTCCTCGTACTTCCTTTTGGTAGTAGATGGCTTACTTGAGGCCATTACAAAACGATACTAACAGCAAGTGAATCACTATAGAAACAACAGTTTTACAGCGGAGGATAACATAGTACGTACCAGTCCGTTCGGCACCAAACAATAAACTGAGTAGAAAAATGTGATTTGTGCAGACTGAGAATGTGTCCTCGACTGCTGGACTAGTCGTGGTGGCACGAAAGGGGTATAAGGGGTTGGGGTTGTAGTGGAAAGGGAAGAGAAAGTTTGAGTAGCGGGAAACTATACAACAGAGACGGTCAACTTAGTAGACCTAACATTTCTAGAAACTTATTTACCTGGCCCAATTAGGTGATTTATTTTTTCATCAAATTTGTTATTGGTGACTTTAGTCGTGCCACTTAAAAGGTTTCCACGTGCGTGTAACAGTGTATAGTGTGTTAATAATTGTAATAAACTTGTCTCGACTCATTTATTTTCCCCACTCCCTACTTTTTTTTAGGTAGCTACTGTTTGCGGTGGGAGGGGTCACAGATACATTGAATAGTGAATTAATTGAAATTGTAATTAAATTAGCGAGTACTTTAGAAAAAATAAAGGAAGTTTCAAAATAAATATAGCCTGAGGTATTAAGAGATATAAGTAAAAACATTGTTATAAAGGCACATAGATAAGAAATACCTCGTGATGTTAGCCCTTGGAACAAGTGGGTCAGAAAGTAGAAAAACAAATTACGTAACTAGTCTGCAGTATCAAGAAAATAACAAATACATGCCCCCAGGTGTTGAGCTATAAATAGTGAGTAAACAGTGTTACTCTGACATGTAATCACAAAGCAAGGAGTGTTAGAAAAACAAATTTTGTAATTATAACCTATGGATTCACTAACGAGTGCAATTCTGCTCAAGCGCAAGTTTATAAATCGCGCAAATTTGCACCCAAGATACTCGCAAAGATACGCTTTTATCATTTTCCCCATTTCCGTATTCACTAAACAATGCGCAAACTGGTGGCAAGATTATGGTGACGTCACGATAAACGTCATCAATTGTGCTCTTTTCGACCAATCATTGCGAAGAATTTACTTACAAAGTCAAGGCTACTTTATTTTAAATCTCAAATGAAAATGACAGCCAAATACAAAGATTTCTAAACATTTTGTTTATAAACTAGCAGTAAACTGTGCTGTACAGAAACAACGTTAGTACATTATTTTGTATTTATTTCTATTGTTAGTTTATGGTTTAAGCTCCATTAATAAAACATTTATGGAAATATTTAAACTTATTTTTAACTTTACTAACCACCATATTTAGTGACGAGATATCTTTGGACTTGGAAGAAAACAAACCTCTTTGGATCTAGACAAATATTACACAGCTCGTGCAAGAAATTTCATTGCGTTGTTTGAATGTAAAAATTCAACAGTAAAAGGTTAGTAATTATTGCTTTGCTACCACTTTTTAAATTGAAATAAATTTTATGCTGGTCAGACGTAGGTTATTTTAATTTATTTATTATTAATTGGAGTACAGTTTGGTAACTAATAATAGTATTTTATAACAATACGATAATATGCTACCATTTAGATTTATTGAAGCAACGATCACGATATAAAAGATGCGACAGCTTTAGAGTAGTGGTAAATAAAAGACGCAACGCTGCTCTCAAATTGCAACTGATCCTTTTAGTGAATAAGGATTTGGGCACGTCTTTAGAACTTATGCTGGCGCAACTATTTGCTTCCATTAGTGAATCCAAGCCCTGAGAGATCGTGGGCACTACTTTTGCTTTTACAGTAGTTTCATCGATTATAGCCATTAATTTGTTAGTAGGGGTAAGAACCACAAATGTGACATTTAAATTATGATTGCATTTTTCTAACGACTAGTAGTCATGTTTAGCATGTCAAATCCAAATTTTACATTAAAATGATGGCAAAAATTATTTGGTTTATTTTGGAATGAGAATACAATGTCATATAAGACATCAATTAAAGATAAAAATAGAACACTAAGAGATTTCAAAAGCAGAAATGTGCTCATAGGAGGCGTAAAGGTGTTGTTTCCAGAAGACTTTCTTCAAACTCGACCAGTAATTCCAATAGTCAATATATTTGATGAGGTCAAAGTCTGCCTGAAAAGATAATACATATAACCAGATGTTGTGAAACTTTCCTTGTCAAACAACGTAAGCATCCACCAGTTTGAACATAAAAATTAGACTAATTTGTAGAAATAATGCTGAAAATATGTATTGGAGTCTTTACAGAGTATGAAGGCTAGTTTCTTTGAATAACTAACTCCCTGAAATTCGTCGTGCTCAAGGATATTTAAGAATTATTACATTTTGTACTTCCCAAAATACCTTTACTCCAAAACAAGTGTGTTTCGTCGTTCCAGGAGCAAGCTGGTTGATAACATTAATTAGACCAGTTCAAAGCGCCATACCACACTTAGATGTCCATAGACACTAACCTGTCTTATTATTTTATTTCTCTAAGTCCATTCGGCTTACCTATCCACGCTTTCAATTAAAATTTATGCACCTATCATTTTTCTGCGTAATTTGAACCAACCTAAACTGTTTAGTGGGACCAGCCTACAATATAACCGTCTGAACAATTTTAGCATAGCGTTGACTGTGTTGACATGTTGCACTAAAGATCTTGATACCAAGAATACTTAGGAATACATCAGGCAGGAATACATCAGGCCTTCCCTTTTAGTTTGAATTCATACAATTTCCTATTAGTATGTGGTATGCAATGACCAGCAACACAGTGTAAGGACAAACCCTGGAGATGGTGGTTGTTGATATCCATGACAACTGTTTCCCACATAGACAAATATATGTGTTGTTTGCACGTGGTATTTCTTGCAGCAATCTTTAAAAGCTCACTCCTGATAATAAAATCACCCAAGTCGATTAAAATGAAGCTTTGCCTTTCATTTTATTACTTTATTTTATTCGAT
>CABEEJ010011471.1:0-10966 GCA_901482245.1 Timema douglasi | reverse complement strand
GACGAAATCAGGGCCAGTATACACAAACAATATGGCGACCTAATTCTCAAAACACGCTTTGTTTCTTATCCTGTAGCCTACGCATTTTAAAAATAGACATCATAAGCTATATATTACAGATATATAGTGATTTATTTACATACCTTAGTAAGAGATATGGGCTTGGAATTGTGGACAAAATAATTACTCGAACATTTACAAAAAATGGAAATAAAAATAACTCACGCAAAAACAAACANCAGAGCCACAAGTTCATTACAGACTCGCTAATGCGTCATTGGCGAGGTTTAACACTAGCTTCCACCATGCTGCAGCACTTACCAGACGAGAAACCCAGGGGGATGGAATTAGGCGCGGGGACGAATAACGGGCCCTTTACCTTACTATTAATTTATTCAAATTACATTCTCCTGGCAGATATTTTGATCCTAGTATTGGCCTTCTACCCAGTTCAAAAATGTCCAGTCCGGTAATTTATGTTCTTATTAAAGAAATTGTACTGGATGAGTTTGTTATAAAAGATTCACCCCCAGCTTATATTGTGTATTGAACACTATTTTTTTAGATAGTGAAAGCTAAATAAACTGGAGATAGCCATGGCAAAGGTTAAAAGAAAACCTGATTTAATTCATTTCAATTTATGGATCCTTCCGTAAGAGTACGGGATTGCAGGGTTCGATCCCCGAGACTATGGACGGAAGGTGACTGCGTCTTTAACAGTAAAAAAGTAAAGAAATAGTATTGATTATCTGCATGTAGACGCGTTCTTAACACTCAGGAAATGCAGACGTGCAAGTTTCCCTGAGCCAGTAAATAATAGTTATTCTATCTATTTTGGTAATATTTCAAAGTAAAACGTGATTTAATAAATAAACTATAATTATTCTTGCGTATAACCCGAACGGGTAGTAAGACGCGGTGCTAATAATAATAATAATATAATTATTCTGAGAGCTTTATTTTAAGCTAAAGTAACTTATCGGTAGGATACCAAACTATCTGACACTTGTAAATATTGTATAATAATATAGTAGAGTAAAATAAGTGAGTCAACCTCTGTGGTTTTGCTCGCCGATGTCCATGGGTTCAAACCCATCCGGGATCGATGGATTTTTCTTGAGTGATAAAAATCCGTAGTACAACTTCCTTCTGTTGATCTCATGTCGATTGTGGCATGTAAACTAACCCCTGAAAATATGTTAAAGTACCTTTGTCGGCAAAATTGATAGCCGTTTTCGCTCTTGCTCATAGAAATTCTAGTGTGCTGATATAATCAGTCAGTTCAGAAAGTGCACATTAAATACCTCTAATAAATAAATAAGTGACATTCAAATGTAACCCTATTTATCTTCACATGCTACTGGTGTATCTAAGATATATAACCTGGTGATATCACCAAATTAGCCCTAACAAAGACTTTTGTTAAAAGCGACACGTGGTGCAAACGACGTGTGATACAAACTACGAACGTGTAAGAACTATCTACACTCAATGCACGTTTGATTAAACTAACTGACATTTTTCGACAACCAAATTAAGAACCTATAATCATAAACTGACACGTCGAAGAATTTCTACGCAAGGGGAGATGATAAGTGATGATGTCATAAGGCTTGCAACATCTACGAAAAACGCAGTGAAGTAAAATGACAGCCCATAGATAGATTTAGCATACCAGTGAAGACAAAGATCTGGAGTAAGGTTCATTAAAACTATTTGGAATGGCTACTTGGAGACTCAAGTAACAAATACCACCACAATACTAGGGTGTACGATCCAAATATATGACATATAACTGTTAAAATTCATTGATTTCGAAGTTATATTGGTTTAAACCTAACGTAAGGAGTTTAAGTGTTTTGAAATTAGTGCAAAATTCTCAACTAATTTGTTGATACCAGTCTATTTATTATAGTCAAGGAAACCATAACCAAACAGAGGTCTGGTATCGTCTCAATCATAGACAATTATAACCAGCCACGACACCAGGAGTGCAAAAACGTTCTGGTCTTAAACATCGATACCATGCCTATTATCTAGATGTGTAACGAGATTAGGGGATTTTCTATTAATTAAAGACAATCGATTTTTTTATCTAGCACCACGTCTTACTACCCGTTCGTGTTATAAGCCTGTGCTCTAATTATACTAATGGGCTAGGGATTAGTAAGATTTAATGCAAAGGTAATGGACCCACATTAGCGTAAAGGGAGAGTGAAAAACAATTTAGGAAAAACCATCCTCACCACACTCGACTGGGATAGAATCCCGATCTCCCCATCTTCAGCAGTCTATTCCAACAAGAGAGTAGCGTTTTGGACCACGCGGTCACCGAAGCGGGTTGACAATCGATTTAAGTAAGACGTTATACACTACGTTTGTAATTATACGGGTTTATACCCCTCTCATATATTAAAAAAAAAGTAATGGATTAAGTGCATTTTTCTTTAAAGTATTGTATGTAAAATATATTTTCAATACTTTATCCATGGAGAATCACGCGGTTTTTTTTTCAAAAATCAACTCTGTAGTAATACAAAAAATCAAGTGACGCTAGCTCCCTCTACTCAATAGGAAAATAGCCTTCACAGCATATGTTGCCAGGACTCCTTTTATTAGTTGTTTTTGACATTGGTGACAAGGGTGTCCAAGGAGCAAGGGGTAAGTTATATGTAAACTGCTTGTGCGTATGAGTTCATTACATTGGACAGAAATACACAAACACTTTGTAATAATAGAGCAGTAATACAAATTATTGACAATGTTGGTAACATAAATCTACAGAAAGTTGTAATAAATCAGTGCCGGTCAGATAGAGTAATAGCATAAAACAGTGGATAGCAATACACAAGAACTTTGTAATCAAAGTTAGTAATAATCAGTGCTGCTAAAATATATAGTTGTAATATCACAGAAAAATAATCTGTAGCGCAACTAAAACTGTATGATTTAATATTATATCTTCAGTGCCGAAGATAAAATCACTTTGATGAATCGTGTGTAACATTAAAGGTATTATTAATTTAATTAAAATAAAATTTAGAAGTAATATAACCAACATACCATACCGCTTTAATTAGTGCTCGATCACGGTGAAATTATCAGTTAATTAAACGGTATCACTTTAACCGGCGAACCAAAATAACCGTGGGGTACAATAACTCCATTTCGTAATAATTGGTGCTCGATCACTGGGTTATAAATACCAATTATCTTACAAATATAAACAATACCGTAATAATTGGCGCCCAGCGTGGACCGATTAAATTCAATAACATAATAATGGGCACTCAACGTGGGGCCCGATTAATTCAATAACACAATAATTGGCACCCAGCGCGAACCGATTAATTTAATAACATAATAATTTCCACCCAATCATGCTGCACAATTGCAAGAAAGTTATAATTAGTGCTCGATCACGGGGCTATAAATACCAATTATCTCACAAATATAACCGAAACATAATACGTTTCATTGTAAACCTAAGTATTTTTCTTATGAAATGTGAACTGTACGCTATACATTATTCACTATTATCTATGCATTATGCAAGAATATAAACCTAGCCTAAGAAAACATCAACCGCCTTTATAGAGGCATAATGGCGACTCATCATCAACAAAATACAAAAAAAATCATTTTAATCCCGGAAGTGTGTTTTACCATGAAGGCTATATATTTTATCTTGTGCTCTTCAGCCTACCTCTCACGTCTAAACAGAGTTGCTTGTGTTTGTTTGTTAGTTTGTATTTTCATCTGAAACTGTGGGGATACTTGAATATTCACTTAGAGAAACAAGATATTTAGTTCTCTTGTTCCACTTTTTTTTATACCCCCAAACCATTTTCTCTCATATTTTGTGACCTTATTTTTACCCTTTTCTTCCTATCTTTCCCCTCCTTTGAAATTTGCACGGTTTGACGATTTTTCCCGTTCTCTTATAAAACGCGTTCCCAGACAAATACAATTTCAACTTTTCACGTCTTTAGAATAAAGAGCGTCTCCCCTTCCCCTCTTTCTATGTAAACCCCTTTTCGCTCACAGCTCAAATTGGAAGTAAACAATTTAATTTTAGTTGCAAAATTATACTTT
The DNA here is from genome assembly GCA_901482245.1 of Timema douglasi. NCBI lineage: Eukaryota > Metazoa > Arthropoda > Insecta > Phasmatodea > Timematidae > Timema > Timema douglasi. The sequence goes on along the minus strand of CABEEJ010011471.1, from coordinate 6,871 downwards.
ATGAGTGAGACCTTATTAAATAAGATGAAACATGCATCTTTGTTGTAAAGACGTAAGAGCATCATAGAGAAAATATTTTGGGCATTTTGTAGACGAGAAATAAGTTATGCAATTTTGGCAAATATAATGCCCTTTAAGTAATTATTATTTACGACACATTGATCTTTTCCTAAATCAATTTAAACATCAAAATACGTAATTAGTTTCATGATTTGAATTTTTTAAATATGAATAAGGTGTTTTATAGTATAAATTACCTGAGGTAAACACTATAAAATAATCTAATCATAAGATCATCCAATTAAAATCTTTTTTTAAATAAATATATGACAATTATAAAATAGGTATAGTTTTTTAAAAGTTTTTATACCCTTGGAAACTGGATCAATAGGCTACCCAGAGGCAGGTATAAAAAATGGTATAGTTCACCTTTATTATAGTGTGTGTGCTAAGAAAATTTGGTCTAAATATTTCTATCTATTAATTCAAGTATAATATTAGTTAGACACACACCTTTTCTCGGAAAGGTAAAGAAAAAATATGCACTATCATGCTCTGAGCTATTGTAGCAAAATAATATATATTGGGAAATGGTACCTGCACAAGGTAATCAAATTGTATATCTTTGAATTATGGAACCATTTCTCTATCACTGAGCTATTCCGGTTAGTTCTATATTCAGGGTCGTATTTCATTCGTTATTTTGGGCTAGACCTTATGATGCGGTCCATAATAGATCATATATGGACGCCTTTATGAAAGGACGCCATCACAGATAGAAGCCATCATAAGCGCACGCAACCAGAGGCAGATAATGGTTTTTCCTATACAGTTTTCCTTTCTTTATTTAGGAAATTTCAGTAATCTTTCCACTAAAATTCTATTTTCATCACCACTTCCCTATAAATGTAAATTTACGTATATACCAGACATAATAATACGTAGATAATGAAGCTGGGAGATGATACTATTTGTTAAAACAGATGGTTGCAGATCATATTATATGACCATCAACAAATAAAGTAGTGCTAATGGTATTTTATTAAATTTCATATCCATACCTTCGTGTGGTATTTCTACCCTACTTGCATATAATCTATCCCTTATTGTATAGTTAAGAGTAACCAATAGTGTTGGTGACGCGACAAAAGATAGAGGAAATTACTACCTCAAAATGTTGTGTCACGCCTACAACCCACCTCCTTGCCTCCCAGGATGGGTGAACTGAAGGAGGTAGTAACCCTGCTTGTAAACCAAGTCGAACAAACCACTTTCTACTTTACGTTCATCGCTCACTACCTCCCCACCACTTTATTTTCCAAGCTCATTTACATTTAGTTGCATGAGGCAGTAAGTCGCCTATCTTGCGCTCTTCATGCCAGGGGTGACCCGACTGTTGAAGTCGCCAACCTCGCAAACAGAACTAACGGTTTTGAATTAATAATTAATATTTCTCCGCCATAATAACTTGTGTTTTAAAACTCTAGTAGATGTTTCTCCGATGGTCACAAAGGGATAAGAATGTCTAGTGCCCACCCAATTCTAAGGTTCTAGCTGTCTTCTTCCAACCAATAGGCGACCTTTATGAATATTTTATATTATTAGCCCCTCTCCTTTTAGTTACACGCTAATTTTTAAACTTTAACTGACCACATATATACTTTTGTTAGTTTACTAGTATATTATTTAAGTATATACATTCAACGTCCATATCTGTACCTTCGCTGAACCAGAGGTTATACGGATATTATATTATTATTATTATTATTATTACTATCACCACGTCTTACTACACGTTCGGGTTAAGCTATGGCTACACGAGCCGCACCGCACCAAACTTAAATTGAATTTATTTACAATAACATCACGTAGGATTTTTAACTAATTGACTTTATTAAACCAAGCATAAGATTATTGTAACTAAAAAAATAAACCATTTTTATATTCTTTATAGACTGAGTTCTATTACAAAATAAGTTTGTATTATTTTTTTTTTTACTTGCATAGGTTTTCGCCTATTTTTATAAAATCTAGTTAGCTATTAATTACGAAGAATAAAGTATTAAGTTAGCTAATAATTAAGAAGAAGAATGTTTGTTGTTCAATAAGATGTATATAATATTGTTTATCTTGTACGCAATGTTGGAAATAATGATTACAGCGTCACGCGTGCAACGGCTGTGAAAGAAATGACTAGTTTTCCAAGTGATGACACAGTGACTGGCAATAACTGTGAATAATCACTGGTATAAATCACTGCTCTTTTAAAATAAAAAAATAACAAATATTCCGGTTTGTATTCTCACACTCCCGTATCATCTACAGCGCTTAGCGGTTGAACGCAAACTAGAAGCTAACGTCGGAGTCCTCAATCTTCTGTAGTCAGATTGCGTTATTATTTATATATTATATTTATTATTATTATTATATTTTGAGTTATTTAACGTGCTCTTTCTGAACTGAATGAGTATATCAGCACACGAGAATGTCTGGTAATGAGAGTGAAAGAGGTTACACATATTTTGCCTGAAATATTATTTGCACATACCTTACAGTATTCTTCTACTTACCACAATCGGTATGGGGCCAACGACTTCACTTTCCCTTCGAAGGAATTCGTGCTACGGATTTTTATCTCTCAAGAAAAATCCGTCAAACTCAACTGAATCATTGTCATGGAGGGATAGTAGGAAGCTATTTAGGAAAAATAATTCTCAATATAGCTTAACGGGTCCCAAAGTCCGACAACCCCATCACCATCAGCTCTTTATTTAGTTCACGTTCCCGGTGATGTGAGTATCATTATTATTACTAAACCTATGGAATGTAACTGAGTAACATACTAAAATATAGAGTTACAAGATAGTTAAAATGAACGCCCCAAAATAAATCACAGCTAAAATTGCTTCTTAGCAAAGTTCGTCTTAGCCAGGGGTGCACAAATAAATTTACTTGGAGGGAGGGGGTAGAAGTCAAACAATCATCGTAATGTTTTGAATTTTAGATATTTCTAGAAGCTATTTGAAGTGGTCTTCGCTTGACAAATTTTTGAAAGTTAGATGCCCCTAAAAGCTATTTGGAGTGATTTTCATGGGGCAAATTTTTGAAAACTAAATTTTTCTAGAAACAATTTAGAATGGTATTTTCATGGGGAATTGTTGAAATTAGTTGCTTATTAGACTAAAAAATTTAAATTAAATTAATTCAACACATCTTCAGTGTTCGATTGTATATAGTTCAACTTGATGTATTTTAAGTTTTTACTAAAATTATTAGGATCTTGCGGGACAAGTGGTGCACTCATATGGGGAGGGGTAGTGCCCCCCCCCCTCCCCATATGAGTGCACCACTTGTCTTAATGAAGTTTCTGGGGGTTGTTACTCTTTTGAGTCTTGTTACTCTAAGCCTCTCATCCCAATCCACCCTTATTCGGGGTGTATTTTGTCCAACCACTGATAGGCGAATAAGGGGTTGAGGGTTGTACGAGCTAGCTTTACAAGAAGCTGACATAGCACCCTTCATAAAGCTCTTTGCAAGCCCCTTAGCCACATCCTCCTTCACCCCGTCCCCAACCCTCTACAACATCCACACTTGAAGTTATCTTTCTACATTGGGTTCAAAAATGAACTAGAGTCTGTTTCTATGTTTATAAATCTGATATAATTACATACAACATTAATGTTTTACATGACAGCTTACCTTACCCTTACACCTACTAGAGATAATATATGTATCATTAAAATTTAAGGTTCTACATGGCAGTTTAACGTATACTACCTACTATCAGGTTAAATATTTCATTAGCAATAATGTTCTACGGGACAACTAAACCAATCCCTGGTTTTACTAGTGATGCTAAATATTTAATTGGAAATTAATGTTTTTTCTTACTTCAGCATTTTTCAAACTGTGCTCCGCCATAGTTACCTCAGGTTCAGTGAGGAAATTTTATAATATATTTTTTTTAACACTATAAAATATAATATATATCTAGGATTGCCAATTTATTAAATATGAATAAAGGACATATTTTACCAAAGACGTGACCCGAATATATTATGTTTCCCATTTGATTTATACTTTTATGCTTTTAAGATTTAACTGTCGCTGTTGAATGTTCATAATATTAATGTAAAAAAATATGAGGTCTCAAGCATGCATTTTTTGTTCTTGTGAACGATATCCTTTGTCCTAAAAGGATTGATAATAGGACAACCAACTGAAGCCCTGACTTTACTAGTAAGGATAAATATTCCATTAAAAATAATGTTCCGTGGGAGAGCTTAAACTACCCCTGGTTTTACTAGTGATGTTAAATATTTCATTAAAATATAATAGGAGAGCTTAACCCAACTACCTTTGGTTTCGTGGATATATTAAATTTTTCGTTATAAATGTGTGTCCTGGGGGACAGCGTAACCCTGCACTTACCAGTGATGATAAATTATTCAATTTATTATTAATATTGATTGGGGCAGCTTAACCCAACTCTGAATTTACTAGTAATATAGATATGACCCAAATCGTTTATTTCCAGTTCATTTCTACTCCCTCAATAAGTCTAAACGCTATCAATACCTAGTGTTATCTATGTGGTCATGTGTTTATTGGTTGCTTGTAATTATTAGTGTGAGTCAAGTTGAAGATCTAAACAGTTTCAACCAAACGTGCCATCTGCACAGGAAATTAACTTATTTTGTTTTATTAGTAGAATTTAGAGGAAATAGACCTCTACTTTTTAGGAGAAAAGAGTGTCAAACAATTTGGGATAAACAAACTTAAGTACACCCAGCCAAGATTCAAACTTGAACCTCGCAACCACTGGCAAACCAGATTAAATAAACTAGACATTTAAACCACGTTTCCACTGATTTGAGTAATTACTTTGCTAAGCGCACGAATAAAATATAAAAACATTAAATAATTTCTACAAAAACTAAAGATAAAGTAGCGTTAACAGTCTTCAGCTTTCGCCATGAGATAGCACCACTATTCGATCAGAACCATTCATTTATTCTAAAACAAGGACCAAACACCTTCTAAATAAAATAACTGTTCTTCCATGAATAGCTAAGATAGTCGCAATATGATGCTGTCACTCAGCATATCATCTTAGAATGTCCAATTTTAACTCTGTTAAAAATGTATTTATTTGATTGAGGAAGGTTAAATATATATTACTCGCTGTTCACCTTACTCTCAAAAATGTTAACTTTCACTTAAAATCGCATTGAAAATTATCTCATTTCCCATTTACCTTTGTTTTTTAATTATAAAATATAAAATTTCATGTTTTTAATATTATATAAAGACAGGTTGATACCTTTCAACTCTATTTTGGTTTGAACCATAATTCTAAAACAACTTACAGGGTAGGCCTTTTTTTTAACCTGCGATTTCTGGACGTCTACAGCGCGTCTCCGAATTTAAGTAAATGTCTCGATGAGTTGATATGTAACTTAGGCCGCATTTACAAGGTTCACTTCTAATAATCATCAAATTTAACTTATCCAAAAGGAATTAGAAGTAAGCTTTATCATGAAAATAATAAATAATCAAAATGTATAATATAAAATGAAGGTTGAACGAATTAGGACAAGGTTCTGCACAAATTGTTCAGTCAATCTTTAATGACATAGTTTACAAATCGAAAGTAGATCATACTCCATTAATTGAGCATTTATTGATATTCTGAAGTCCATTTTCTGAACAAAGAGCTGACTGTAATTCGTCAGATGATCTATTTCTTTACCTACCAATGTCATTTTTTATTTCCTTTCTCTTTTTTTTTTTTCAAATCTTCTTATTAGATTTGAAACATATTCAGATCGTATATGAATTCCCATACGAAACACTTCATTTGACATAATTTTTTAATAAACTAGCCAGATAGGTTTTAAGGATGCAGGTAAACTAAACGTAATATCCACGAGGTATTAGATTTTCTCGATTGAATTGGTTACGTCTCGTTCTCGAATGCTATCGAGCGGTACGAACCAAGCTGAAAGGCGAAAACGACTTAGCTGTCTCTATCAAACAAAGATGTAATTGGGGTGTATTTTATACAACAGCCAGCAATTATCTCTTTAATTTTTGTACAAAATACACATTTTAGCTCAAGCAAACCCACAAGCTTAATATGAATTGAGGCGTATAGCCCTAATGGATATGAAGACGTGAAGTTAAAAAATAGTATGTCTGGAAAGCCCCCGTCAAATGTGCTTGCCTCCAATGGTTGGAGGAACCGAAATAAAAAAAATGGGTTGGGGCGTATTTATTATTTCACAATCATCTAAACACAACTTATGTTGTTTTGTACAACTGGTGAGGTTATATCTTTACTGCTCAGTGGAAAGAAGGTTGGTGATATTTTACTATGTGTTTTTAATAGACAGCAGAGGCCATTGATTCAGTCGATACTGCCCATTATAGCGACCAAATTTCAATTCACCTCCAACTTGAAAAACCATGCTATTTTTTCTTTGTGTACCTCTAAAAACTCCTTGCTAGCCTTACCAAACATTTTATATTTCATGCTTTTAAATAGAATTCATCACGATACACTTGGCTCAAGTTTGACACGAAGTTAACCTAGCGTAAGACCTGCCTTAGTGTCTGAACGGTCTAGTGCGTCACACTCGTGTTGGACTGGCCTGCTGCTGAAAGAGAGATCGAGGCTCGAATCCCAGTTGGGTCAGCTGTGATATTTTTTTCCTCAAATGGTTTCCCACTTTCCTTCCACGCAAATTTAAATATATTACCTCTAAAGTGCTTCCTTCTTCATCCATAGTATTATTATTATTATTATTATTATTATTATTAGCACCGCGTCTTACTACCCGTTCGGGTTATACGCACTTACGCTAATGTG
>CABEEJ010011470.1:0-10969 GCA_901482245.1 Timema douglasi | reverse complement strand
CTTGTTTTGATTTCTGGGGTATGAGACTAGGAGGGAGTGTGGTGGAGGCTCATATAGCTTGGCTTCCTTGTTTTTATTTCAGGGGTCTGAGACTAGAAGAAGGGAGTGTGGAGGGAGGCTCATAGAGCTTGACTCCCTTGTTTTTATTTCAGGGGTCTGAGGCTAGAAGAAGGGAGTGTGGGGGGAGGCTCATAGTGCTTGGCTCCCTTGTTTAGATATCAGGGGTCTGAGACTAGTAGGAGGGAGTGTGGTGGAGGCTCCTATTGCTTGGCTTCCTTGTTTTTATTTCAGGGGTATGAGACTAGAAGGAGGGAGTGTGGGGGGAGGCTCATAGTTCTTGGCTCCCTTGTTTTTATTTCAGGGGTATGAGACTAGAAGGAAGGAGTGTGGGGGGAGGCTCATGGTGCTTGGCTCCCTTGTATTTATTTCAGCGGTCTGAGACTAAAAGGAGGGACTGTGGGGGGAGGCTCATAGTTCTTGGCTCCCTTGTTTTTATTTCAGGGGTCTGAGACTAGAAGGAGGGAGTGTGGGGGAGGCTCATATAGCTTGGCTCCCTTGTTTTTATTTCAGGGGTCTGAGACTAGAAGGAAGGAGTGTGAGGGGAGGCTCATAGTGCTTGGCTTCCTTGTTTTTATTTAAGGGGTCTGAGGCTAGAAGAAGGGAGTGTGAGGGGAGGCTCATATAGCTTGGCTCCCTTGTTTTGATTTCAGGGGTCTGAGACTAGAAGGAGGGAGTGTGAGGGGAGGCTCATAGTGCTTGGCTTCCTTGTTTTTATTTCAGGGGTCTGAGACTAGAAGGAGGGGGTGTGGGGACTGGATCGGAGTGCTTTGCTCCCTTGTTTTTATTTCGGAGTTCAAGGACTATCTTAACAACCCCCTCACCCCGTTCCCTTAAGAACCCACATGTTTTATGTATATTTAAAAGTAGTAATTAAAAGTATTTATTTGAAGTATTTAACGTGCACTTTCCCAACTGACTATTTATACCCGCACACGAGAATTTCTATGAGCGGGAACGAGAGGGCCTACTAGTCTTGCCAGGAAATATATTTTCACATACATTCCAGGGTTCATTTACTTCCCTCTGAAGGTAGTTGTGCTACAGTTGTTTATCGCTCAAGAAAAATCCGTCAACTCCAGCTGTGTTTAAACCCAGGAACATCGGGCCCTGTGGCGAGTAGCCAACTTCACCTCAAGACCACCGATGTCGACTTGAAAATAGCTATAAATAGTGTATCTACGTTTCTTTTTTAATAAAGAATTAAATAATCACGTCATTTATAAAATGTCTAACATCATTTGAATCTATTATTACAAAACTAAACAAGGGTAATTTAGAAAACGTGTGTGCGTCTAGCTATAATAGTAAAAACATAACTAACCCCTTCCTCCCGATAGTGAAAGTGTGTGTCAATGAATGTACTTTATCACTGTCCGAGACAAATCTTTGCTTCACTGCTAGCTTCCCTCAGGCCTTAGGGCCTCAGGGACTTATCGTGTGAACATAACCTATGTTGTTAATGTTATTACAGTAATAAAAATATATTGTTTGAAAAAAACCCACTAATTTAATTTATGATTATAATAATACTAACAATAATAATAGAGTTAAGGACTTAGTCAAAACCATAATTTAAGTAAGGTAGGTGTCCCTGATATGGTCATGCTATGTTGTGAGAATTTTTATAGTCGCCATTTTGAAAAAAAGGAAAACAATTTTTTTGTAAATTGTTCTCAGGCGAATGGACTTTCATAAAAAATTTGCACTTCCCATAAAAAGTTTTACTGGTCCAAAAACACGAAATTACAAAAGTCTACCTAGTGGCCATTTCAGGAAAATGTGCACATGATGGCCACCCTTGTTCCATGTTCTACATATCATGATTTTTTTCAGTTTCATAGTGCACTTCCGCTCAAATTAAATAGTTTTGGTGTAAAATGAATAAACATGATACTAAATAATTCTTTTTATTATTCAAAAGTGTATTCAAAACAGTATTTTCCATGAGAAATGAAGTTGTTTAAACAATTGACATTTAAACTTTAGCCCGTACAATTCAGTCCATAATACCCCCTTCTTCACGTTGTCAGACATTATTTTATATCTTAAACAAAAAAACAAAGGTTTTTATTGAGTAATTTTGTCAGGAGAAAATATAAATGTGAACTGAACTTGATATGGCTACTTGGCTGGCCATATCAGCACTAGGTCAGCTTTCACGAAAATCGTTTGATTATGAACAACTCGTAAAAGATACGCCATCAACGACAACACCAATCGAATAAGCATTCAAAACTGAATAGAGTAAGAAGATTTTAATGAAAAAAGTATTTGAAAAACATGCGTAAAACAAGGGAGTCTTACAAGAGAATAAAACAAGAAGAGGTCTCACGAAAAACACAAAAGAGGCAACTGATGACATATTGCTCAACCTGACTGCATGGGAAATGATCACGTGACACACTAGGAGGCCCCTCACTGGATGCTGATGCTAGACAAATTTAAAGTGGGTGGGTTGAATATTGGTTTACACTTTCATTTTGCCTTTATAAATAAGTTGTCAAAAGTCCCCATAATTCGACTGTACGCATAAAATTTTACCGGGCGTGAACGGTGCTGAAAATGGTGTATTTTTTAAAAATGTTTTTCGCTAATATCTTAATTACTATTAACTTTATGACCATGAGATATACTAACAATTAAATAATATCGGAAATGTATACACAAAAAAGGTGGTATAGTGTATTGTGAAGTACTGATCTATTTTTTTGTTTGTAGAATTAAGATTATAGGTTTGTTGGTGTAGAGCTGTATGTAGGAGATATGTCAATGTTTTAAGAAATATTTTAAGTATTTTGCATTAGTTGTGCTATTTATATTCAGATGACACAACTAACACTACTTTTTACTTTCCGAAGATACCCGAAGGCTTTAAATTAACATTTTAGGCCAAATGACTTTTGTGAAGTTAATTTTTAGGTCAAACGACTTTAGGCCAAATGACTTTAGTGAAAATAATTTATAGGCCAAACGCCTTTAGGCCAAATGGCTTTTGGTTTCATCTTTAGGCCAACTGCCACGTCCCCGCTTTGTCCCCCATCGTCACCGCGGAAAATTTCAAGTAATTATTCAAATACGAATGCACTGCACATATTTCTGGCGTATCGTAGGTGTTTTCTTTTCACTTTTAGTCCTGTACTAGCGTGCACACACAAACGAGCTAGGAACTGGCCTGCTACGATGAACGCTCTTAATAAAATTACCCTTATATGTGTATAAGTCAAGTCATGCAATCTAGAGCTGCCACTTTTAATAGATAGTATCACTATCTTAAAATAAAACTAGTAGTACGCTATTTATTTTCCAGCGTTACATGTAAAATATAAGTTTGTGTGTTCTAAACTGACCTTAAATTGTTGTTTCTTTTCTTACAAATAAACACATTGGTGATTGGACAGCCATATAAAGTTACTATATTTACTTTCATATGTTCATATTTAAAGTTATATTATTTGTAGCTGCAACTTTTAATAGGTGACGCCAATCCCTTTAAAAACACTAATAATGCATTAAAATGTTATCAATGTTGGACGCATAAAATATGTTTGTATCTATAGAGGCGCTTTAAAAATCCATTCGTAGGACAACCAAGGCATAGTGATCCAAAGCTCCTGAACCCACTGTTTAGTGGAGGTCCGCTCCCCCCTCACCTCCAACCAGGGATGGGAAAAACTGCTCCTTTAGTGGGGCATGAGCAATCTGCTACTGTTCCACCCCTGTGCTACAACCCCACTCTGAGTACTTTTATTTACGACCTTAAATAAGATAAGAGGGAGTGGGAGTAAGCTATGGAACTAGTGACAAGGGAAATTATTAGCAATATTTAAAAGCAACAATATGAACGGTTTATTCAAACAATAACATTAGAGCAGAACCTTACAAGGTCTCATTAATCAAACTGAGATATGTTGAAAACCAAACAAATAGATAATAACTTCATATCTTTAAATTGCGTGGATAATTTAAGAGATAGTTATAAACTTGTAATATGATCCAATATTCAAATGGGGCAGTCTTGAAGAAACAGAACAATGTTACGGGTTGAATTTAGTACAATAAATCAAAAAAATATTAATATCCATCAGGATAATACATAAAGTCTAAATAAGGGCCTAATGGGCATCTTCAAAATGTTAACAAAGTGTCTTTTTCATATCAAGGAATAAAGACTCAAAAACGTTAACTTTACATGTTAACTTTCTATAAGAGACTTTTAATTAAGCGAGAGTTTGGCTAACAGACTTTAGTCAAACTCCCCCGGGACTATCCGATCCTGACACAATTTTAGGAAATGAAAACAATAACCCTATTAGTAAATAATAATGAAAATATCATATTTAGAAGCAAACCATAGAAAAGATTATAAAATATACTAAAGTTAATTAACTTCATAATGAATAAAAATGATCAGAATATTATGTTACATTCAACTATATTTCAAAATGCAAACAAAAACAAGAAACGCTATGTTGGAAGTTTACAAAATAATTACTATTATCCACAATATCAAAACAATTTACATTTAACTCGTTCAATTCCAAGGCAATTAACAATTGTGGCTATCTAAAGATTTGATACTCGAAAAGACTCCAGCGCCCAAGTGACGACAGACAATATATAGAGCCTCATTTCAAATTTAACGATTAAGTAAAAATCAATAGATTTAGATAATAGAAAATTTTTAATATCTAACATGGCTGACTCTAAGAGTTAAAATTAAATCAGAGTTCAATAAATAAATCGCCATAGTTATTATTCTGATTAAGATATAATATATACATGTTTTATCCTGACATTGTCTAGGTCCAGGACAATGTTCCTTGGTCAAGCGATGTAATAAAATAGATATTTTGGCATACACGCACATCACAATATATAGTGGGTTTCGTCGCAATAGGATCAAGGTGGGAGAACTGAACACACGCTCGGTGACGTCAACGCGGCTTTTTGGATGATCATGTAGACCCTTTGTTGACAAGGCTCCATCAGACCATATCTTCAATCACCTGATGTTTTGAAAGTAATTCATCTTTCTACCATCAGAGGGCAGGCGAATAGGTGAAAAGACATTCTCTAGTCGTGTCCAATATCGGCCGGCCCATTATGTGCTAGTAGAACAGGATGGAGTGGACTACACCTTGTTGGAACATCGTAGCCCACTCGTCAATTTAGGATGATAGGTGTAGGCCAGTCTTGTTGGTTGCTAGTTTCAGAAGATTCAATCGGTAAGTACACGAACAGTTTTATTATTTTGAAATTGATTATGTAGAGAGAATATATTATGGTTCAGAATTGTTTTAATATGTCGTACAAACCTACATGAACTACAATGGAGAACAGTTACTACTGTAGGGATTCTATTAGTGTCGGTATAATTGGAGTGGGTAGTATGAATTACATAGAGTTATGCGTAAATATCAGCATGGGGCGGGTCCTATTGTAACATAATGCAATGTTATGTTACAATAGGACCTGTTCTTTTTACCCGCTTCTTTTTGTCACAGTCACTATAAAACAGCCTAGTTTTTTTAGCACCGCGTCTACTGCCCGTTCGGGTCATACGCATATTACGCCAATGTGTTAGAGATAAATATGATTGATTTTAAAGGGAGTGCACCCACATTGATTCTAGAGGAAGTGCACCTACATTTGTTTGGAATGAACGTTATACACGTTAAGGAAAAATCACCCTCAGTGTACCCAACTGGAATCGAACCTCAATCTAAATATCATCGGTAGTCCATTCTAGTGTGAGAGTGAAGCCAGAGACCAGAAGTTGGCAACCTTTTTGATATTGTGGGCTTAATGGGTTTTAAAAAGGGTTTGGCTAGTTATAAAAAAGTAAAGCAAAAAAAGTTCAAATTTACATTTCCCAATTAGTAATTAGCTATTAAGTCAATTTTTTCAACAAATTGTTGTTTGCTAAATATTTTGTGGGCTAGATAAAATCAGTCAGTCAGTAGATTTCTGACCCTTGCCTTAAATCATTTTATCACCAAGAGAGTCCCTTCATTGTCACTCATCAACGTAACAATTTATTGAGAAAATACATCACATACTGTGCTTATATTGTGGAAATAATGTTTTATACTACGAAAGCTTTCCCCTTCAAAACTCATTTGCGACTCCAAAACCAACTCTAAGCTAGACCTATATAATAGATAAATAAGGTTGCACCGGACCTGAACTCAGTGCTCTGGCAAGAACACAAAGCACTCACTTCCTATCTACTGTACGACTGCTCCAAAATATCTCCGGAATATAAAGAAACAAGGTTTCTCCGGACCGGTTACATCGTTGTATGTGACAGAGACGAGGAGCAAGGTTACTTTGGACCTGTTACAGCGCTGCTTGTGACAGAGAGACTAGGAACAAGGTTACTTCGGACCTGTTACAGCGTTGTCTGTGTCAGATACAAGGAGCAAGGTTACTTTGGACCTGTTCCAGCGCTGTCTGTGACAGAGACAAGGAGCAAGGTTACTTTGGAGCTGTTATAGCGCTGTCTGTTTCAGAGACAAGGAGCAAGGTTATTTTGGACCTGTTACAGCGTTGTCTGTGACAGAGACAAGGAGCAAGGTTACTTTGGACCTGTTACAGCGCTGCCTGTGACAGAGACAAGGAGCAAGGTTACTTTGGACCTGTTACAGTGCTGCCTGTGACAGAGACAAGGAGCAAGGTTACTTTGGACCTTTTTCAGCACTGCCTGTGCCAGAGACGAGAAGCAAGGTTACTTTGGACATGTTATAGCGCTGCCTGTGACAGAGACGAGGAGCAAGGTTACTTTGGATCTGTTTTAGCGCAGCTTTTGACATAGACAAGGAGCAAGGTTACTTTGGACCTGTTTCAGCGCTGTCTGTGACATAGACGATGAGCAAGGTTACTTTGGACATGTTTCAGCGCTGCCTGTGACAGAGACGAGGAGCAAGGTTACTTTGGACCTGTTTCAGCGCTGCCTGTGACATAGACGAGGAGCAAGGTTATTTTGAACCTGTTTCAGCGCTGACTGTGACAGAGACGAGGAGCAAGGTTACTTTGGACCTGTTTCAGCGCTGGCTGTGACAGAGACAAGGAGCAAGGTTACTTTGGACCTGTTTCAGCGCTGCTTGTGACATAGACGAGGAGCAAGGTTACTTTGGACCTGTTTCAGCGCTATCTGTGACAGAGACGAGGAGCAAGTTTACTTTGGACCTGTTACAGCGCTGTCTGTGACAGAGACGAGGAGCAAGTTTACTTTGGACCTGTTACAGCGTTGTATGTGACAGAGACAAGGAGCAATGTGACTTTGGACCTGTTACAGCTGTGTTTGTGACAGAGACGAGGAGCAAGGTTACTTTGGAACTGTTACAGCGCTGTCTGTGACAGAGACAAGGAGCAAGGCTACTTTGGACCTGTTAAAGCGCTATCTGTGACAGAGACTAGGAGCAAGTCTACTTTGGACCTGTTACAGCGCTGTCTGTGACAGACACGAGAAGCAAGGTTACTTTGGACCTGTTTCAGCGCTATCTGTGACAGAAATGAGAAGCAAGGTTACTTTGGACCTGTTTCAGCACTGCTTGTGACAGAGACAAGGAGCAAAGTTACTTTGGACCTGTTACAGCGTTGTCTGTGACAGAGACGAGGAGCAAGTTTACTTTGGACCTGTTACATCGCTATCTGTGACAGAGACAAGAAGCAAGGTTACTTTGGACCTGTTACAGCGTTGTCTGTGACAGAGACGAGAAGCAAGGTTACTTTGGACCTGTTACAGCGCTATCTGTGACAGAGACGAGAAGCAAGGTTACTTTGGACCTGTTTCAGCACTGCTTGTGACAGAGACAAGGAGCAAAGTTACTTTGGACCTGTTACATCGTTGTCTGTGACAGACACGAGAAGCAAGGTTACTTTGGACCTGTTTCAGCGCTATCTGTGACAGAGACGAGAAGCAAGGTTACTTTGGACCTGTTACAGCACTGCTTGTGACTGAGACAAGGAGCAAAGTTACTTTGGACCTGTTTCAGCGCTATCTGTGACAGATACGAGAAGCAAGGTTACTTTGGACCTGTTACAGCGCTGCCTGTGACAGAGACGAGGAGCAAGTTTTACTTTGGACCTGTTACAGCGTTGTCTGTGACAGAGACGAGAAGCAAGGTTACTTTGGACCTGTTACAGCGCTATCTGTGACAGAGATGAGGAGCAAGATTACTTTGGACCTGTTACAGCGCTGTCTGTGACAGAGACGAGGAGCCATTTTACTTTGGACCTGTTACAGCGTTGTCTGTGACAGAGACGAGAAGCGAGGTTACTTTGGACCTGTTACAGCGCTATCTGTGACAGAGACGAGGAGCAAGTTTACTTTGGACCTGTTACAGCGCTGTCTGTGACAGACACGAGAAGCAAGGTTACTTTGGAACTGTCTGAGCGCTATCTGTGACAGAGACGAGAAGAAAGGTTACTTTGGACCTGTTTCAGCGCTGATTGTGACAGAGACAAGGAGCAAAGTTACTTTGGACCTGTTTCAGCGCTATCTGTGACAGATACGAGAAACAAAGTTACTTTGGACCTGTTACAGCGCTGCCTGTGACAGAGATGAGGAGCAATGTTACTTTGTACCTGTTTCAGCGTTTTCGGTGTCAGATACAATGAGCAAGGTTACTTTGGACCTGTTACAGCGCTGTCTGTGACAGAGACGAGGAGCAAGGTTACTTTGGACCTGTTTTAGCGTTGTCTGTTGACAAAGACGAGGAGCAAGGTTACTTTGGATCTGTTTCAGCGCTGCCTGTGACAAAGACGAGGAGCAAGGTTACTTTGGACCTGTTACAGCGCTCTCTGTAACATAGACGATGAACAAGGTTACTTTTGACGTTTTCAGTTCTGCCTGTGACAGAGACGAGGAGCAAGGTTACTTTGGACCTGTTTCAGCGCTGCCTGTGACAGAGACGAGGAGCAAGGTTACTTTAGACCTGTTTTAGCGCAGCTTGTGACAGAGACAAGGAGCAAGATTACTTTGGACCTGTTTGAGCGCTGTCTGTGTCAGAAAGACGAGGAACAAGTTTACTTTGGACCTGTTACAGCGCTATCTGTGACAAAAATGACGAGCAAGGTTACTTTGGACCTGTTACAGCGCTGTCTGTTACAAAAACTAGGAGCAAGGTTACTTTGGACCTGTTACAGCGTTGTCTGTGACAGATACAAGGAGCAAGGTTACTTTTGACCTGTTTCAGTGCTGCCTGTGACAGAGACGAGGAGCAAGGTTACTTTGGACCTGTTACAGCGTTGTCTGTGACAGAGACAAGGAGCAAGGTTACTTTGGACCTGTTTCAGCGTTGTCTGTGACAAAGACGAGGAGCAAGGTTACTTTGGATCTGTTTCAGCGCTGCCTGTGACAAAGACGAGGAGCAAGGTTACTTTGGACCTGTTTCAGCGCTGCCTGTGACATAGACGAGGAGCAAGGTTACTTTGAACCTGTTTCAGCGCTGCCTGTGACAGAGATGAGGATAAAGGTTACTTTGGACCTGTTTCAGCTCTGCCTGTGACAGAGACAAGGAGCAAGGTTACTTTGGACCTGTTTCAGCGCTGCTCGTGACATAGACGAGGAGCAAGGTTAACTTGGACCTGTTTCAGCGCTGCCTGTGACAGAGAGACGAGGAACAAGTTTTCTTCAGACCTGTTACAGCGCTGTCTGTGTCAGATACAAGGAGCAAGTTTACTTCAGACCTGTTACAGCGTGTATTAGATCCGTGGACCAGTGACTAAAAGGAACAGCTTCTTTCATCTGTCAGGAACAGTTTGTGAATGTGACCGTGACGTCAGAGTAACAGTGACAAACGAGCATGTTGTGAGTTCACACCCCATACCTGTTGTGAGTTCACACCCCATACCTACTGTGAACCCAATTATGAGCCCTTGTATCGAGTGAAATACAGGACGAACAGGACATGAATCCTCACCCTGGTGTCAGTTTCAACAAGACCATGCATGTATGTCTCTTCTACTCACTGCTCCGTGTTTAGGCTTCACGTCACTCAAGCCCTTGCGCAATACTTGAGTCACGCGTGACAGATACTCCAGGAATCTGCAACATTCGCCAAGTTCTCTTATCAATGGGTAATGCAACGAGGAAACGTTGACAGCTCACTGCGGATATAAATCAGCGAGCGGGTCACGCTTGATTCGGTACATTTGCGGTCTCAGCAACATTTCACTGGGTTGAACTAATGACCACCATTTATCTACTGTAGGTGCGCCACGGGAATGACCTTTAATAACACGCTAGCTGATCCATTGACGCATCGTGTGCATATTTTAAAATGACAACTTGAAGCATAACATGACTGTATTTCATGCTAGCTTTGGTAGGATTTAAAAATGAAAAGGACGTAATGGATCGTCACTTGTTTTCACTTCGAAAACTAGGATACAATGCATGTGTTGTGTTTTTTAGTATTTATGATCCTGACATAAAAAAAATCTTCCAGTAAAGAATAACCAGTCCACCTCATTACACTCTATCACTATTTTGAGCTTGTTCTATCCAGTCCACCTCATTACACCCTATCACTATCTTGAGTTAGTTCTATACAGTCCATCTCATTACACCCTATCTCTATCTTGAGCTAGTTCTATCCAGTCCACCTTATTACACCCTATCACTATCTTGAGCTTGTTCTATCTAGTCCACTTCATTACACCCTATCACTATCTTGAGCTAATTCTATCCAGTCCACCTCATTACACTCTATCACTATTTTGAGCTTGTTCTATCCAGTCCACCTCATTACACCCTATCACTATCTTGAGTTAGTTCTATCAAATCCATCTCATTACACCCTATCTTTATCTAGAGTTAGTTCTATCCAGTCCACCTCATTACACCCTATCTCTATCTTGAGCTAGTTCTATCCAGTTCACCTCATTACACCCTATCCATATC
>CABEEJ010011469.1:0-10973 GCA_901482245.1 Timema douglasi | reverse complement strand
CCCCCCTTAACATAAACAGTCGTACCTCCTCTTGGGTTAGGGTGCAAAACGTAATACTTGGGTGCAAAACGGTGCAAAATAGGTGCTAAACGGTGGTACATTTAAATTTAAATTTTGATGGGGTGGGGGGGCCAACTTAAGTGATCTAAGTTTTACCTAAATAGTTTTCCCCTTTCCCAGCATACAAATGGGGGTACATTTCTTAATGGCTACCCACCTCACTTGTGTGCTTAAATGGGCGCAGCCTGGACAGGTAGTAATATTTAATGAAAATAAAAGTTCTCGATGGTTCGGAGAGAGAAATCGGAGTCAAAGGTTAAAGATTGGAAACAAACGACTTTGACCAATATACGTACTACTCCTAGATGACTCATGTCTAGTCATTTAATTTGTACGCGCGTAAACATAATTTATATTCAGATGTGACGTCATTTTAAGCCAATACATTACATGCACAGACCTTAGGACTCCTCTAACCATGACGTCATTGAAACCAACACCATTGTGGATTGCAGTCCATGTTGATCCCGTTGGCTGATTGGATTTGATGTGGAGTCTATTTACTGATAAACCAGTGTTCCTCCAATTTGTTGTAAGGATAGAATTATATTATTATCATTATTATTAGCACCGCGTCTTACTACCCATTCGGGTTATACGCACTTACGCTAATATGTAATAGTAGGGTGATTTTGAAATGAAATGAAGGACCTACAGTTTAACGTGGAATCCGAACCACGGTGGAGGCCTGGCATTTCACACATTCATAAGATGTCTTGTCAGAGGTGAAGGAAGGGTTTGGTAATCTAGATAAATCTTTGCCGGGACCGAGGATTGAACCCCGGCCGCCAGCACAGAAGTCTGACACCTTACCCTTAGACCACCAGGTCACCGCCAATAGATACATAAATATAATTATGTATGGTTTCGGTGCGGCCTCCTCATTGCTTTATCCTTAATTCTGAGTTAATTTATTGGTGATATAGGGAATCATTTAGGTTCTAATCCCAACAATGGCAGCTGTTTTTTAGTACTGTCTTTCTTTTATATCGAGTTTTATTCCTTGCCGATGTTGAAGTCCAAGGTGAGAACTCTTCTGACAGATGAGGTACAAGGGTGTTCGAATTGCGAACGCTTCAACGAGCATGAGATAATGAGATGCCCATCAGAACGGTCACAAACCGAAATCCCTGTTTAGTTGTCGATCAACTGTGGACGGTGGTAGGCGAGTCTCCATCTTGACTTGAGGAGGGGGTGGCTCTTGGAGTTCTGTTGGTAGATGTCAGCTTGGATTTTAGTGGCAGTTTAAATAATTAGAAAAAACATAGTCATTTAATTGAGTGAATGGAAATATTCAGCTATAAGTAGTTAAAAATGGACTAAACATCTGACTGCATCCAGTTTTAAGACAGTAGGAACCCTTCCTTCACCTCTGACAAGACATCTTGTGAATGTGGGGAATGCCAGGCCTCCACCGTGGTTCGGATTCCACGTTAAACTNATGCCAGGCCTCCACCGTGGTTCGGATTCCACGTTAAACTGTAGGTCCTCCATTTCATCTGACAATCACCCTACCATTACACATTAGCGTAAGTGCGTATAACCCGAACGGGTAGTAAGACGCGGTGCTAATAATAATAATAATATGTATTTTGGTTGTTAGTTTCTTGAAGGCGAATATCATCCCGCTGCAGTTATTCTGGAATTTTAAAACAAATGAAACTGTCCTCAAAGAAGTTTGGCGTTTCCTGTTGTGAACAGATTATTAATTCCCTTCATTTGCTGGAGTAAGGCTAGATATAGTTCTACCCCATTTTACTTGATCTCAAAGTTGCGAAATTTCCAATAAAACTGCGTAGAAGATGAGGTAATTCTACCTTTCGTTTTTTTTAAAATTCATAACATAGAATGTAAGACTTCTATAGGTAGGCCATGTTGATACCTTTCTACTCATTTTTTGTTTGAATCATATTTTAAAATAATGGGGATGTCCGAACTTCTGAAACCCTCTCATAGACGCCTACCTTGAAAATGTTATCTAGATAGAAAAGTAAAAAGATAATTTTCTGTATTGGTATATTTAGTATATATCTAGCGAGATTCTTTTGGGTACCTACAGCGAGACAAACATAGCCCATACATTTTTAAATAATTCAAAAATTGCTGTTTACCAAAATATTAAATGTGCGTATAGTATAATACAGTAGCCCCATGGCTTCTTTGGTGCTGACAGCAGAGGGCGTTTGAAAAGTTACTAGACCAAATTATGTATCCCTACGCCGAACCATATGATCTGTAAAAACATGTGTTTAGCAGCTGTCACTTCTGATAGTCAAAATTTAGGTATGTACCTAAATGTTGACTGTCAGAAGTGAGCTGTGAGCTGTCAGTCAGCACCAAAGAAGCTATGGGGCTACTGTAGATATTTTTCACGTCAATAACTATTATTATTTATGCTTCTCTATACACTAATTAGTAATAACACAGTGACATTGGCAAGCCCGAACTGCGCTGGTAATTAAGGGATTAAAATAAGTTCACTTGACCCGGACTAGAATTGCGCCAAGTCTAATTCATGTAGACGAGGAGGGGGGGGGGAATACGCAAACACCAAAGCAAACAAGCTCTCGCCACGTCTTGTCGTCCCTTCCTCAGGTAAAGGAATGTAAAACGCCCCAGAGCCCCCAACAAGATCTGTGTTAGCTTTTCTGACATAAGTCTGGCCAGTATTAACAAACTATCTCGGCAACAGTGACTGTCCTGGTGTGTCATTGTTTTATTTTTGTCCGGGTTTTGTGTGGACTGTGATATTAGCGATAAATTATGATACGGAAAGGATTTATAGTGAAAGAGGGAATATATCTGATCGTCTATAATAATTACACATATCGACAGGTGAAACAATTGAATTTGACGAGGGAAGAGAGGTATAGATGCTTTAAAAAGGACTGTATTATTATTATTATTTATTATTATTAGCACCGCGTCTTACTACCCGTTCGGGTTGTACACACTTACGCTAATGTGTAATGGTAGGGTGATCGTGAGATGAAATGGAGGACCTACAGTTTAACGTGGAATCCGAACCACGGTGGAGGCCTGGCATTCCCCACATTCACAAGATGTCTTGTCAGAGGTGAAGGAAGGGTTTGGTAATCAGATAGATCTTTGCCGGGACCGAGGATTGAACCCCGGCTGCCAGCATAGAAGTTTGACACCTTACCCCTAGACCGCCAGGTCAGCCACAATTGATTATTATACCTTTCACTGTTGAATATTTTTTACAATGCGTTTTACTACCGGTTTGAGTTATAATTATATGTGCTAACTGTAATAGTGGGCTTTGGGATGAGATAGGTTGAATCTAGAGAAAGTGAATCCGAATTTGCCTGAAGGGAGAGTGGAAAACCATTTGGGAAAAAAAACCTTCAGTTCACTCGACCAAGATTTGAATCCCAACTCCCCAATCATTGGCTTAAGTAATTTTGTTCAAAGTGTATATCTGGGAAGTTTTTTTAAATAATGAATAGGACTGTTTAGTTATTGATCTTCAGAAAAAAAAAAGGCAGTTTACTAATGACTAATTTTAAAAGAATTCGAAATTTCTCAAAATTATCTTTAACCATTTTGATTAAAACATACATCTTGGGTGTATTTAAGATGACAATTAGTGCTGCATAATTGGTTTTGGGGTCAAAGTACTTTAAAGGGTAGTTTACTGATGACTAGTTTTCAAAAATTAGAAATATTTTGAAATTATTTTTAACGATTTTGTTAATAGATAGATCAAACTCTGTGAAGTGTGTGCCCCTCCAAAAATCATTTGTATGACTTGTTTTTTATGTTTGACTTGGTTTATATTTTATTTTTGTTATTATTATATTTTAATTTAGTCTACATTTAGCTATTATTGACCATGTTTTTAAAATGGAAATTTTACTGTGATGTTATAATGTTTGATTTTGTTTTACATATTTAAATATAGTTAATTAAATAATATTTTTTGACTTGTGTATTTTTAACGCCCACCATAGCATTAATATTTGTTTATGTGCACAGTAGGCGCAATTATGGTCCAATATAGGTGGATTGGCGCAATCCGGGTCCAAGATAGGTGGATTGGCGCAATTCGGGTTCAAGCCAGGTGGATTGGTGCAATTCGGGTCAGAGCTAGGTGGATTGGTGCAATTCGGGTCCAAGCTAGGTGGATTGGCGCAATCCGGGTTCAAGATAGGTGGATTGGCGCAATCCGGGTTCAAGATAGGTGGATTGGCGCAATCCGGGTTCAAGATAGGTGGGTTGGTGCAATCTGGGTCCAAGATAGGTGGATTGGCGCAATCCGGGTCCAAGATAGGTGGATTGGCGCAATTCGGGTCCAAGATAGGTGGATTGGCGCAATTCGGGTCCAAGATAGGTGGATTGGCGCAATCCGGGTCCGAGATAGTGTTCAAGATAGGTGGATTGGCGAAATTCGGGCCCAAGATAGGTGGATTGGTGCAATCCGGGTTCAAGATAGGTGGATTGGCGCAATCCGGGTTCAAGATAGGTGGATTGGCGCAATCCGGGTTCAAGCCAGGTGGATTGGTGCAATTCTGGTCAGAGCTAGATGGATTGGTGCAATTCGGGTCAGAGCTAGGTGGATTGGTGCAATTCGGGTCCAAGATAGGTGGATTGGCGCAATCCGGGTTCAAGATAGGTGTATTGGCGCAATCCGGGTCCAAGATAGGTGGATTGGCGCAATCCGGGTTCAAGATAGGTGGATTGGCGAAATTCGGGTTCAAGCCAGGTGGATTGGTGCAATTCGGGTTCAAGATAGGTGTATTGGCGCAATCCGGGTCGAAGATAGGTGGATTGGCGCAATCCGGGTTCAAGATAGGTGGATTGGCGCAATCCGGGTCGAAGATAGGTGGATTGGTGCAATTCGGGTTCAAGATAGGTGGATTCGCGAAATTCGGGTTCAAGATAGGTGGATTGGCGCAATCCGGGTTCAAGATAGGTGGATTGGCGCAATCCGGGTCGAAGATAGGTGTATTGGTGCAATTCGGGTTCAAGATAGGTGGATTGGCGAAATTCGTCAGGTGGATTGGTGCAATTCGGGTTCAAGATAGGTGGATTGGCGCAATCCGGGTCCAAGATAGGTGGATTGGCGCAATCCGGGTTCAAGATAGGTGGATTGGCGCAATCCGGGTCCAAGATAGGTGGATTGGTGCAATCCGAGTTCAAGATAGGTGGATTGGCGAAATCCGGGTTCAAGATAGGTGGATTGGCGAAATTCGGGTTCAATCCAGGTGGATTGGTGCAATCCGGGTTCAAGATAGGTGGATTGGCGCAATCCGGGTTCAAGATAGGTGGATTGGTGCAATCTGGGTCTCAAGATAGGTGGATTGGCGCAATCCGGGTCGAAGATAGGTGTATTGGTGCAATTCGGGTTCAAGATAGGTGGATTGGCGAAATTCGGGCCCAAGATAGGTGGATTGGCGAAATTCGGGTTCAATCCAGGTGGATTGGTGCAATTCGGGTTCAAGATAGGTGGATTGGCGCAATCCGGGTCCAAGATAGGTGGATTGGTGCAATTCGGGTTCAAGATAGGTGGATTGGCGAAATTCGGGCCCAAGATAGGTGGATTGGTGCAATCCGAGTTCAAGATAGGTGGATTGGCGCAATTCGGGTTCAAGCCAGGTGGATTGGCCCAATTCGGCCAAGCCCAGTGATACTAATAGCAGAATACTAGTTTTCCAGATTATGTATTGTTGTGGATTGTCTACTCCACAGGCCATTAAAGAGTATATTGAAAGTAGCTTGTTGAACGTTTCCTGAAAGCGTGTGACATAGATAAGAGAGATAATTGTCCAACTAAAATAGGAAACAAAAGGGCTATCATAAGCATGAACCATCATGGTTCAAAAGCAAGCGGTAGGAATGTAGTGCAGGCGTAGCAAGTTTGCTGATGGGGAAGTGGCGAAATATCAGAAAGATGTAAACAAGTAGACTCTCTGTGTAAACCAATCACGACCAATTTGTGATACACAGGGTGTGTCATTATTGGTCTTCGACACCACGGGAGGTGATTCCTTACTAAAGAAATATATGAATGACATTTCCCCAAAGGTGATTGTTAAGGGATCTATCTATGTGTTTTTGAAAATCGCGTTTTAAAATGCTTTTATGTAGAAATATCAGAAAGAACTTGAGCCAAATAACAAACCCCTGGATAATATTTAGTTAAACCTCTGAAAACTTTGTTTGTCAGTATCATCCCCTTCCAATGATTGAATGGGGGTTTCCATCCTCTCTTCGAGTCGAATTTTGTAACACTGAGTTGTAATGATATTGATTTGGATTAACTTTAAATTATTCATTCATATATCAAGGAATTGATCACATAGTACTTCAATTGACACCCAAAGAGCGGCGCGATTAATCCATATAGTATTAGAAATTGGCGCCCAACGTGGGGCGCGATGATTCCGTAGTATTACATGAGTTGTAATTGATTTTTTAATGACGAATTATTAATCAACATGTCTGAATTAACAAAAAAAAGGTGGTCTTGTCGGAACTGTTTCAGGTCCACCGTTTTCGAGAAGGTCACGTGTTTAGTTTCATTGTTGGATCTAGGCATTCAGTTGTGCAGAGTTGAGGGATGAAGAGAGGGTGGTAACCCCCAGTTGACCCGTGTAGGGGGATGATATTACCAACCAAGTATTTCAACAAAACATTATCCATGAAGTTGTTGTTTTAACTCACGTTATTCCTGCTATTTTTTTTTACATAAAATCATTTTAAAACACGACTTTCAAGGGCTCATATTTCCCTTGATAATAACTTTCGGGAAAATAATAATATTTAGCACCGCGTCTTACTACCCGTTCGGGTTATACGCTTTAAGTACTAATTACTCTAATGGATTAGGAATGGGTAAGGTTTGAATTAGAGGAAGTGAACCCGCATTTGCGTGGAGGGAGAGTGGAAAACNCTAATGGATTAGGAATTGGGAAGGTTGAATTAGAGGAAGTGAACCCGCATTTGCGTGGAGGGAGAGTGGAAAACCATCTAGTAAAAACCACCCTCAGTTCACCCGACCGAGATTCGAACCTCGATCTCCCCGTCCTCAGCAGTCGAGCTTCAACACGACAAGCGCGTTAGCCAACTACGCCACCGAGGTGGGTTTTCGGGAAAAGGTCGTCCATATATTTCCTACTTATTTTGTCATTAGGAATCACTTCCCGATGGGTCGGAGACCAATAACGACTCACCCTGTATAGGTGGGGTTAGCGCTCGATTACAATAATTCGGAAGAGGGTAGTTTCGATACTACGAGTCCTGAGTTGCTGCCCATTCTGCGCAATTTTCAAAATACACAGAAACAACCACTTCTCAGTGTGGTATATAAACTGAAATTTGGAAAGAAGGTAAAGGGACCATTACAAATAACCATAAAAGTAAAATTTTAAAATAAGATTATAATTATTGAAATTTAGAGGCCCGTAGACACAATGAGGTCATTAGGGTTGTAAATGGGACACTAGCAAATAGGGAATCTGGGCTATAGCCACAAATAATTTTTTTTTGGTATGACAAAAAAATTAATTTAAATTTGTAATTCAAGTAGATAGCCAAATAAGTCTTAAAATTTAAAATTGGGAATCCTGTAAATGGGGAAATAGGCGGAAAGTAGGGGAAAAAATCACTTTTTGAAGAGGTTTAAAATTGAAATTTGGCAAGATTGCAGAGGGATTACTAAAAAAAACCAAATAAGTGTTAAATATGTATGGTTATTAAGTGAGGGCTGGTGGAATGGGGATTTAAAATTTTCAATAATTAAAAGAATGAACTACTTTTCAACGTGGTAAAAGATTGAAATATGGCAACTCAGCATAAGGTCCAACCCAAACAGCCGCAAAGGTGTAAACATTTTTAAATTTCAAAATTAAAGACGCCAAAATTGGGATGGGAGGGAGTGCTTCAAAAATTTTCAAAACACTTTATGGTAAAGTAGAAAATTGAATTTTTTAGTAAATATAAAGAAACAGACCCAAATAGCCAGAAGACTACGCAAATTTAAAATTTAAAATGGAGGCTCTGAAAATTGTCTCTGCTGAACATTTCTAAACCAGTATTAATAACAAGTTATCGGCGTGGAAAAAATTGAATTTAATAAGACAAAAGAGGGCATAATCCCATGAAAGATGGAAAGTTTGGAATTTGGGTCCGATAAATTAGGGGTAAAAAAAATCGTATAGGCAGAAAAAAACTTAAAAAATAAACGAGCTCAAATAGCAAAGATTATCTTAACTCGCGTTGAGAGTACATATATAGCAATAGAAAGGTAGATTCCTTAAATAACCTCTGGGGACACATCTCGGTGACGTAGCTTGGGAAACCATGATGTTCAATTATTAAATATGTTTCTGTAACACTGTCAACTATTTTATATACACTCTTTGGTGAAATCTGATGTGTTTTTTCCCCCCGGAATGTTTCTGTAAATATGTATATTACTTAATTTCATTTGGACATAAAAGTCAGTGTCAAGGTTCGTTTCTACATTTATTTTTTGGGCTAGGCAGTATTTCACACAAAATATTTAATACATTTTGTTGATTTTTTGAATGCCATAATTGGTTGGTTGGCAAAGTTAGATCAAGTTTGTGCAGGGAGAAAATAAAATGTTGGCATAAGGATGCTATTATTATTATTATTATTATTATTATTATTATTATTATTAGCACCGCGTCTTACTACCCGTTCGGGCTATACGCACTTACGCTAATGTGTAATGGTAGGGTGATTGTGAGATGAAATGGAGGACCTACAGTTTAACGTGGAATCCGAACCACGGTGGAGGCCTGGCATTCCTCACATTCACAAGATGTCTTGTCAGAGGTGAAGGAAGGGTTTGGTAATCAGATAAATCTGTGCCGGGACCGAGGATTGAACCCCGGCCGCCAGCACAGAAGTCTGACACTTTACCCCCTAGACCGCCAGGTCACCCATAAGAATGTTGAACGAACTAGTTTGATATAGCTGTGATGCAGCCTTGCCGTGCAAAGAATGGCTCCTACTACCTACCGTGCCTTGTCGTTTAACATGCCTTCCTATCAGATACTGACAGGGCTAGTTAGAAGGCGTGCAACCAGTGGCGGTGGAATATTATGTGTTTATTGTGTAGCAAAACAGTTTTACTTTTAGGGACTTGCCTTCAACCACCCCCTAACTCTCCCTAATAAACTTTTAAAAAATGGTTGTCCTCAAAGGATATTTGAAGTAATCTTCCACATACATTTATTGACGTTAGGAAGCTTCTATAAGCTATTTAAAGATTGATTATAGGCCATATCTCCGCTTCAGATTTGATTACAGAATTGAAAATATTTATGAGTAAGGTAATTTATTCAAGGGGGATAGAATTCTTTCGGGGGGAGGGGGGGAATACCCCCTTACATCAACATATGTAATAAAAGGGTTTTGGGAAACCACATTGAGCCTCATCTATGGGAAACCATTTCCAGAAAATCACCCGATATTTGACCCCTGACTTCCCCCAACTATCTCTGTGGGTTCACTATTTCTTCTGTTCTTTATGTAAGAGTGTGTCATGTACACAATTAATTGATGAAATGTCCAAGCCCTTCTTTAGCTGTTAATATTTTCAACGAAATACACATTTACAACTAATCGTCAGAATATCACATTTCAAACAAATATAAAGAAATAATTTCCCAGATCTAATAAATGATGGATTTGAAATGTATCAGCTCGCAGTTTGGACCTATTATATTTGTATTAATCCTCCCTTTTGATTTAACTGAAATGAGCTTATTAAACTACACACACTCGGATAATATTCCTCAAGGGAAAACAAGGTTAATCGTTAATTACAGCACTTTCCAAAAAATATTGATTCAACACAATTATTACAAAATAAAGTGTTTCAAACCACTAACACAATAGTACTTAAACATTTAACAATATAATTGGTTAAAATATAATTGTTAAGTCTATGGATTTTACTGGTTTGGAAGTTACCTATAATAGAATTATCGATATTTAACCCCAAGAAAAAATGACCAATAATAAACGTGATAGCTTGATCATCACAAAAGTACACAAAAGACGACGTTTTCCGCTAATTTTTAAAATATGGGAGTTTGTAATATTGGTTTTTTAGAGTAGAAAGGACTCAAATTTTAAATTTGTTTATTTACAAAATAATATGTTTGACAGAAATTGATAAAATATCGCTTCAGAAAGAAAATTAAATTAAATTTCTAATAACAATGCTTTTGAGTACCTGTTTGCAGCATAATATGCCGCGATGTTAATGACACATTCAAGAACTGCTGAGATTATATTAGTGTAGAAACATAAGCGCGCCGCCCACACGAGACAAATATTCCCAGATTGCGGTATTTATCGTGACAATGTTTGTTCTGATGCTTCAAAACTACTGAAACAATCCTCAACTATCCAAACCTTTTGGTCATGAGGATGTTTCGTAAATTATTTTATCTGCTTGACAAATGTATGTTTCTAAATATTTATTTTAGTCTCAGAACCACGACATTCAGTGAGATGTGCAAAAGGAACTAATTTCACAT
The DNA here is from genome assembly GCA_901482245.1 of Timema douglasi. Lineage (NCBI taxonomy): Eukaryota > Metazoa > Arthropoda > Insecta > Phasmatodea > Timematidae > Timema > Timema douglasi. Next base: position 372 of record CABEEJ010011469.1, on the reverse strand, counting down.
TATTTTGATAATTAAACAAAATTATAGTAACTAAGATATAAGTATTTTTATACTCTAAGGACATGTCGCTAAGCTTCGCGCCCATTTCAGAGGGAACGATATTTTGATATATAAAACCACTTGTTAAACATGGTGGGATTTCTAGACGTCTGTAAGGCGTCCCGGCGCTCTGGTAGGGGGGCGGTCCGTTACTGAACATTACTGATGAATAGTTTGACTACTTAGGTCAACAGCATGTAAAGGAACCGTAAACATGTGTTGTTTCCATCCACCTTAGTACCTTGTTCAAACACCACCTTAGTACCTTGACCAAACACCACCCTAGTACCTAAAACAAACACCACCCTGGTACCTTGAACAAACACCACCCTG
>CABEEJ010011468.1:0-10973 GCA_901482245.1 Timema douglasi | reverse complement strand
GGGCATCTCTAAGCCAAATGCAATGTGATGCAACATTTTGCCTCAAAACAAACTGCCGCGAGTCATATGTTGCATTTGGTGAGTGGCCGACCTAAGAAATCCCCTGAAAATAGCACACATTTGACACATCGTCACGTGACGTCATTTTATCGCCTTTGGTCATACTCAAGAATCTCACGTGTAAAGTATTTCAATCTCGGTACCTCGCGTAAGTACCGTTCACGCTTGAATTGTTAGAATAATTCCCGTAAAATCTCGCTCATTAAAACATACTTTATCAAAAACTTACAAAAATCTAGTTTGTGTTTAAAAAAAAATCTAGCGTGTTCGGATCTCTTGAGGACACAGGAATCAGTAAATATCACAATCGTCCGATGAGAAACACGCGTTTAATTTGACTTTTAATCGTCTTTTTCACTGACTTTGATGAAATAAAATTGTGCACGGAGTTCTTTAAAACTTTTAAAATACTATGGAAAAAATCATCAACATCATAGAGAGTGTATTTATAGAATGATTAGTTTATGAAGTGTATAAGTAGGATAATTCACCAATCGAAAGAACGTCACCATTAGAGGCTTTTTATGGTTATTTAAAAAAATAATAGGAGTGGAATCTATTAGCCACATGAATCTAAGGAATTATTTATCTCATCTCAAAAGTTTCATTCTTAAAATATATTTAAAGCTTAATCTAGTTTCTTAAACTAAGAGAAACCTGAATATATAAAAACGCGAAATAAGGTAAATGGTTGTTAAGGCCTTAAAATTATATAGTGTGCTTAGTCAAAATATATTTTTGTTTGAATAAATATTGAAAATAACCACCAAAAAGGCATGAGTCTAATGAGCAAGAAGTAAGGTTCAAATACGTACTGCATTTATTTCTATTTTGGTCTTTATAACTATTGTGAATTGCTTGAAATACATTTTACCGTGCTTTTAATTAATGTTTTAAATTTGTGCTGGATGATTTCTTTAAATAGCCCCAAGTGAATAAAATGTTTTATTAAAATTAACACACTCTATTATTAATGTAGATACATACATACATCTAAATACTTGATTATGTATTTAAATAATTAGTTTTTATATTTCATGAAATAATTTCAAATATTTATTTTACATACTTTACAACTGTAACTTAATATATGTAAATACATTTTTTACAAATATTTTAATATCAAATATCTTGAAAAATCATCTAATTATATTGATTAAATTTTATAAATTCATTTACACTTGTACATAAATACACTAACTAAATGGGTTTTGATGTGTTCTCAAATACGTATAGCACATATTTTTATTATTTTTAGCAACCCGTTTTACTAACCATTTGGGCTATACTCTTATGTGCCAATTTCGCTAACGATTTTTGGGTTTAGGAAGGTTATATTTCAAAGAAGTGTATTCAAATTTGAATGGAGGCAGAGTGAAAAATTGGTTTTGGAAATATCACCCTCAGTACACCCGACCGAAATTCTAACCACAATCTCCCCGTCTAGTCTAGTCTAGTGCGAGAGTAGCGCCTACCATGCAGTCACCTAAGCGGGTTATTATAAATTGATGCAAACATTGATAAATATGTTAATTTTTAATAACTGAAAAAATTAAATATAACGTTTAACTCTTGTTATTGGTGTTTTTAAAAACTAAATTCAGATAGATGCATTATTTTGATCTATTTAATTGAGTAGAATTCTATGCTTCTCCACTAATTTAATTTTATACATATTTTGATGAAAACCCATGAATGATAATTTAATATATTATGAATAATTATTTATAAATTGTTCGTTAATCAAATCTATCAGATGATACTAGCAATCGTTAATATTCAATTAGTTATATTGTAGTTCATTTTCATGGATTAACGCAAAAATAAATTATCCAACCCTTTTCAAATCGTACATAAACACTATACTGAATTGTTGATAAAATAAAATATGTGTATAAAAATCAACATACATTTAATTACATATTAAGTAAGTTACCTGAAAGTTATAACATTTGTATTTTAGAAATCTTATTGAATGCAATTCAATTGCTTGTGCGTCAAAATGAGATAACACAAAGAACTGTTAAGTACTATGACAAAACAAATTTAGTTTACTTGCAATATTGTTATAAAAAATGACACAAAGTTATCCTATATATCTGCTCTCCAATAAGACATTAGTCTGAATAAAAGTAGGAAGACCAAACTGTAGGTAGAACCGGGTGCTGTGGCTCCATTGTTGTGCGAAGATGGTGATCTTTCTTGAAGCAAATCTAAGATGGTAGCACCGTCTGTTTCCAGCCAACTAGCACTACTACCAAAGGAGCCCTCGTGTACTACTAGTTCAAATGCAGTTACATTGACACCCAAATCCTCTTCGTTTTCTTTGATGAAGCTCAGTAGCTGCGAACACAATGATAGTATCGTTATTTAAGATCACACTGCAGCAATAACTTCAATTTAAATGCTAGATATATGAAATGATAATATCATATTAAAGAATTGGTAAAATTAAGTCAACATGTTATTTTAAAATTATAGTGAGAAATTTGTTTAAATAAACATATTACGAAGTGAGTTAAGTTATAGGTATGTCGGAGACTATAGTGAAATCCAATCAAGCCTTTATTTTAACCAAACCCTGTAGATTTGATGTTCTATAAGACGGTAAAAAAATATTTACTTGATTAATTAAATCCAAGGCATGAAATATTCTAGTTTTTTTTTATCAGAAGTCTTTATAGTAATACTACCCTTATATGACACTTGTAAAAGCTACTAAATCTACTTTTAAGAAAACATACGTCATGTCATGCAGCTGTTTGTTACTTTTGAACTATAAATACCTATAAAATAGCACTGATAAGGCAGTAAAATACTATTTTGATCAAATAGAGTTTGCATTTTATTCACTACAAAAATTGGACAATGTATTTAATAAGATACCTTATTAATGATCAAATGGGTGTATTTAAACGGGGTTATTAGTGCGTTGTCTTCAGACAGCCTAGAAGAAACTTGATGGGGCTGTAATAGTTAACGATTTACTACCTTTCACTATCCACATAGTCAACCACATACATACACACAGTAAAATAGCAAGTGAATTAATTTACTTTATACAGATTGCACCGTAACATGTGGGAACCACCTCAGTGGTGGACACGAAACAAAAAAAAAAGTCATATAAACGTATGTCCCATTTGATCGCGTTTCCAACCTATAGTCATGTTTGTACTCTAGTGATGTGGAGCTATTTAACATTATAGGAAATGCTCAAAATGTTTACTTTCAGCGTGAATGCAAGCCTGCGGTCGTCGTGTCGTAATATGCCACACGATTTCAAAAATATTTGCATTGCAATGCTTATATTCAGGATAAAAGTTGATATATTGAGCACTTCCTATAGTGTTAAACTTATCCGCGGTACTGTATTACAACATGACTATGGAAACATGCTTAAACACGACAAATGTGTGTATGAACTTTTAATTCTTATGTGTCCTGTCCAACAATGAAGTGGGTGTCCTCTTGTTACGGTACATTCTATATATAAAGTCATTAGCAAGTTTGTGCTCAAATATTTTAAAGGGTTATTAAAAATTGAAATCAAGGAAACAATTTTTTTAGTACATTCTCGTCAAGTCTAACTTCACCTTGAAACAATCCAAGACTTACCACTGGCATTTTATTATAATTCACCAGAATGTATTTGAAATTATGGAGACAACGCAGTTCTAGTCCGTTTGTCATTCATACATATATATTTCTACAACTTAAACCATATTAATTAATAGCTATAGTGTTTAATGCTAAAAAAAAAAAGTACATATTTGTACACTTATATCAAACCAACTTACAGTATCATATTGTTTCGTTGTTGTTAAGGTGAGTGCCACGCTCAAGATAAGAGATGTAACTTCATTCATGGAACCACCATTTCTTGAGAGTAGATAAAAAAACAGGTATTATATAATTAGTTCTCTGTTAATAAAGTCCACTTAACCATACTTTTCTAGAGTAAACATTTCAAATTTTAAAATTCTATAATCCTGCTGCTAGCTTAATTAAATAAATTGATCCTCTTGATGATACTCCTCACAGCGGAGGTATATACAGTAGCCTCGTGACTTCTTTGGTGCTGACTGACAGCTCACAACTGACTTCTGACAGTCAACATTTAGGTATATACCTATATTTTGACCGTCAGAAGTTACAGCTGCTAATCACGTGTTTTTACAGATCATTTGGTCCGGCGTAGGGATACATAGTTTGGTCTGGTAGCGTTTCAAAGATGTCAGTCAGCACCAAAGAAGCCATGGGGCTACTGTAGCTTCCCATAAAAGGTTAACATTGATCCTCCTCACTGGAGTTTGTCCCACTTCCGTTGACGACCGCCACCACCAGCCCCTACCAGTCATTTTTTAAAATTCATTAGTTAAATTTAATTAATTTAACTAATATAATAAACTATTTATTTGTAAACAGTAGTATTAATTTAATTTATTTCTTAAACTTATATTGACCGATAAATGTTAAGAGGTATAGATGGCTCTCTTGATCTTGAACCTTCACATTGAGAGTAAGAGGTGGATCAGGAAAAGTTATTATTTTTGGTTTATAAAGGGTTTAAATACACTATTTATGGAAGAAATAGTCAAGCAGCTCAAGATATTATCAGTTTCATGTCGTGTCGTGAAGTGTTTCTATGTTAAGCAGTGAGTAGACCAAAAATGTCAGTTCTTGCTCACTTTTTTTAGGCGCGTGTGCGGAAACAATTTCGGGTTTTGCCAGTCATTATGAATTCTATCAGCCATTATATATTTTGACATCCATTTTGAATTTTGGTAGGCATTTTGGATTATGGTGGGCATTTTGAGTTTTCGGACACGTTCGTGGAGTTTCATGCATATTATTGCAGTTTCCTATATGTTCCAGCATGTTCCGACATGTATCTACAGGTCCTGACATGTCTGAAATGGTTGTAAATTCAATATGTCTTCCAAAAAACCTTAAAAGGTGATGTGGAAATCCAGTATAGACATGTTTGGACATGTATCAACAGGCTGTAAATGGAGTAAGGCCATTAAAATCTTAGGCCTTTGTGTGTAAACAAAGAAAACCGCTTACAGCAATAGATGGTGGGTTCAAGATGAAGGATCTCATCACCTCCTAGACATTACTGCTAATGTTTGTGTAGCTAACCATACAACCAATGAGTGTCTAGAAAACCTTATAGCTAATTACCGGATCCAAGATACTTTAGTGGGTCCAAGATGATGTATCCCCATACCCTCATAAGCCTTACAACCAATGAGCGTAGAGCTCCACTACTATGCCTTACAGCCAATTAGCGTCAAGCACTACGTCTAAAATGGTGAATGCCCACTCGCCTTCTACACCACCTTACAGTCAATGAGTATAGAGAAAATCTTACAACCAATGAGTGTCCAGATAAGCAACATTATGCCTCTGCACCTCACTAACCGGAAAAGGTTACATCTATACCTGCAACCCCTCTTCTATAGTTGACGATTATTGTAGGGTTTTACGCTCTCTCTCTCTCTCTCTCTTCCTCTATGCAGCTATAAACATGTTAGGACCTGTCTATTATCCTCCAAGACTTTATCCTACAATCCGGAAAGAGATGTTGTCCACCCTGAACCTGGCATTATAATCCGTCATAAATATATTGGCTTAAAAATACACTCTTTGATCCTTGGTGCGAGGATAAACCTATCAACAAATATAGCTTTGAGGGAGAAAAGACTAACACTATTATGTGGTACTCGTTTGACCCTTTAAAAAACGTTTCCCAGGAGACACTGTAAGGAACGTAACGTCACCTACCAACTAAAACTAATTTTGACTATAAATTTAAATTAAAAAAACCATGCTATTTCACCTGAAGAAAACAGGCTATGATATTCACAGTGTACATATTAAAAAGTTAAAATATTAACAGTCAGTAAATACACTTCAGATTTAACATACATACAATACCTAAAGTGTGAAAGAATTTGTATTACAACTCCAGTGGTGAACGTTTTGTTTTGTGGTGACCGTATGGAAGCTTATCCCATCCATTTTCTAATTTATAAAGTTTGTCATCTCTGGGTTAAAGTAAAAGTTTATTCAAGATGGTAATCTACAACTGATTTTTTCACTTCTTATCATATACATATTTTTATAATGTCAGGGAGCCGGGGCTAGACATTCATTCGTTGTAAGATTTGATAGAAGGGGAGTGGTTATTATCCATCTTGTATCCACCATCTTGGAGGAGGGGACAGAGGCTCATTTTATTTTCTCTAAGGTACAGGAGAAAACCATATGCTCATAGGCTGTAAGAATTAGTAGAGGGTGGGGATATACCCTCTTAGGTCCACCATATTGGATCCAATAATTGGTTGCATGGTTTGCTAGACGCTCATTAAGGGTAAGGCTTAGGAAGGAGTGGGTATCCACCCAGTTGAATAGACCATCTATAGCTGTAAGATATAGAGTTAGTCATAATGGATGTTGACGGTCATCTTAAATTTCCACATCCAGCAGTAATGCTTTGGAAGCCATTTAGAATTTACAGTGCCTTCAGTCATGTCCAAACATGTCTTGACTGAATCTTAACATCACCCTGAAATATAATTGGTTGGTACCTTGATGTATATACTACGATTTAAGGTCTTTTGACAGATATCTTGAATTACCAACCTGTTTAGATATGTCGAGACCTATTGGGACTTTTGCAAATCTCCATATAACCCACATGAGCATGTCTGAAAATCTAAAATTGTCACAAAAATTTAAAATGGCCCTAAAATTCAAAATGACGTCCATATGCACGCCTCAAAAAAGTGAGCAAGAAGCTAAAGCTTCCCTCTATTCTATGAAAAATGTCAATTGACAAAATTAAAAATTAAATAAAAATATTGTGAATTATAATACCGGACCCTTTTGCTGCAATAATGGGATACATCCGATCTCAGCATTATAGCCATTGGCTGCGGAAATCGACTTTATCCCACGATGTGTAAACTTTATCTACCTTTGCTGCGACACTCGGAAATAGCCACAAGAGTGTTTAAAACGCTGAATTATTCATACTTGCATTCCCGTGCTCCTCTGACATCTGGTGCTAGTTTCAAGAACTGTCAATTACCAGCTGCTAAATCATAACAGTAGCACTTGTTTACTTCCTCATTTCACTAGTTGTATCATACGTGCAATATTTGTGTGTCAGAAAACATTGTTGAGGGATTTATTAGTGTCTGGTTACTCTACTGTGTTAGTAACATTTAATTCATGATTGATGAATTCGTGCCATGTTAAGTGTGATAAATATAACATTTAGTTAGAATGGCAATTAGAAATTTTAATAATTCGGTGAGTTTTAAAATTTATTTTATTTCTGTCCTTTACATATTTCCTATTCAGAAACCATACATAACACAAATATATTATCTTAAGGACTACGCTTAAGAAAGCACCAATGTAGCAGAAAATTTTTAAAGTTGTGTTAATAAAATTGTATCGATGTAAAATATATATTGTTATGCGATTTATAGACAATGGGGTGTTAAATTTCATATTTAAAATGCATTACTTGTTGAAAATCACATTATTTGATCATAATCATGATAATCATGCAAACTTTAAGATTTTGAATTTTGGACTTATATAATTAACATTTCTGAAGGTAAGAAGTAAAAATTAAATACGTAGCGAAAGGGACAGTGACTTAGCACTCCTTTCCCCTTTACAAAATAGGATAAAATCTAACAACCAAAACATATACCACTAATATACTATTTAACGGGCAAAAATCATTAAGAAAATGGTATACTAAGGCGAGAAAGTCAAATACTTAAACTTCTCTCAGATTTTAATGCGACATTCAGACCTATTATTAAAAATGGAGATTCCGATTCGAGATATAATGTATTTGATTCGTCTTTTATTATTATTATTATTATTATTATTAGTCTCCCTGTGTGTCTGCCCCTGTAAACGCTGCTGTTGCATCTGACCTTGGCTCTCAAGAGGATTCAACTAGAACCCCACTCGCGACCATCAATGGAGGTCTGGAGAATACCTCCCAACCCATACCCCAGTGAATAATAGTGATAGGGCCTATTTTACTATATTATCAAAATGTTCGGGATCTGCGAACCAAAGCTAGGGAATTATTTTCTAATGTTTGTTTGAATGAATTCTATATTATTTGTTTGGTTGAAACTTGGCTCTCTAGTGAGTTTGTTAATGAAAATTACTTTCCCCCTAACTATAATGTTTATAGAACCGATAGGTTATATGATGGAGCTACTATTTCAAGGGGTGGTGGTTTTCTCATTTCTGTCATTGATACTATTTCTGGTGTAGTCAGGAGAACTGACCTAAAGAATAATATGGAATGTGTCTGGATTGAGATCCCAACATTTGATCGCCAAAAACTGTTAATTGGGAACATATATCTTGGTCCCCAAATAACAGTCGAAGCATTTAACAATTACTTTATTTTTCTTGAAGGTGTGTTGGCTAACTACCCCTATAGAATAATACTACTCGGAGATTTTAACTGCCCCAAAATTGATTGGAAATATCATCATTCTCAGAACATTTCGCATTTCTACATTAAATTAAAAGCTACTCAACTTCTTGCTTCGACTAACATAATTGGATAACAACAACTTAATGAAGCTGATAATGACACTAACCTCCTTGACCTTGTTTTTGCTCATTTTCACCACCCCTCTATTACTCAAAGCTCTCATTCACTAGTAAATATTGCTTCAGCTCATCCACCCTTATTGATTTCACTAGATGTACCTATTGCTATTAAAATTAATGACACCCCTAATACATATATTGACTATGCACATGGTGATTACCTTAATCTCTACAATGACCTGGCTACTGCTGATTGGTCTTGTGTTTATTCTACTANAGGATGTTAATTTGGCTGTAGATAATTTTACCAAGTTAGTACAAAGGAAAATCAGAACGCTTATTCCTCAAATTACCATTCTTAATTCATCCAAATATCCTAATTGGTTTTCTTCTACTCTTAAATACTATATTAGGAAAAAAAACAATTTTTTCAAAAAGTTTAAACACACAAATACAGTAATAGTGTATTCTATTCTCATTTTTCTCACTTTCGTAAATTAGTTAAAGCTACTTTGATTATAGACAGAGCCAACTGGATGAACTCAATTGAAAATAGTATTAAACGCAAACCTTAAGATTTTTGGAAATTTGTTAAAAATAATCGTATGAATAAAGTTTTCCCATTCAACCTAGAAATTAATGGCAAGTCTATAGCGAGTCCTTTATTAATTGCTAATGAGTTTGGGACCTACTTTTATTCTGTTTATAATTCAGCTATTCCTGTCTTACCCTGCCCCGTTATTGAAACGAGTGCACCCTTGTATTCTTGCCACATTACACCCTTGGATGTTGCTAATGCTATAAAAAAAATTGAGTTCTTGTAGATGGGCCGGGACAGATGAAATTCCAAGTTTTATTGTTAAAAGCTGTTCCAGCATTTTCAGCCCTCTGTTAGCCTATATCTTTAACATTAGCCTATCAAATGAAACTTTTCCTCATACATGGAAACAATCTGTTGTCATACCTATCTATAAAAAAAAGTGGTAAGAACAAATGTTTGTAATTACAGACCAATTTCCCTCTTGAACACTTTCTCTGAAGTATTCGAGAAAATCATACATGAGCATACTTTCCACCACCTTAAAAATAAACTTTCAGATCGTCAACATGGCCTTATAAAAAATAAATCTACTGTTATTAATTTAGTAGAATTTCTTGGGCATGTTGCTCCTCAAGTCTCTGCCCAAGGTCAGGTTGATGCTATTTATTTTGACCAAAGTAAGGCATTTGATTTATGTCAGCATAATATAATTCTCTCTAAGCTTGGTAATTTTGGACTTTCTCACTCTTATGTAAATTGGTTCAGCAGTTATTTGAATGAAAGATGATTCATTATTAAAATTTATTCACACACCTCGAATACATTTTTAGCACCCTGTGGCATACCTCAGGATTCTAATTATGTCTTCTTCTCTTTAATGTGTTTATTGATGACATTGGTAAATATTTTAACTCGTCTAGTTATTTACTCTTTGCTTATGATGTAAAATTATTTAAAACTATCAAATCAATAGCAGATTGTATATATTTACAAAATGATCTAAATGGTATTTTATAATGGTCTTTGGAAAATGGAATGTCTATCAATAAATCTAAGACCAAATCTATATCTTTTACTAGGAAAACTAATCCTTTCTTTTTTACTTATAAATTGGGAAGTGATAACATAGTTCGTACACTTTGTATTAATGATCTTGGTGTCCTCCTGGATAACAAACTTTATTTCCACTATCATGTTGACCATGTAATTTCCCAGTCATTGAAATTACTTGGGCTTACTTAATTTATTACTTCATCATTTAAGAAAGTTGAATGTTTTTTATGTCTGTACTACGCCCTGGTTAGATTTAAGTTAGAATATGCTACTTTTTCTTGGAATTCCATTACCTTAACTTACTCTCTTAGGTTAGAAAACGTTCAAAGAAAATTTGTTGCTGCATGCTATGATAATTACTTTAGTAACAGGATTTATTATGATTATGACAGAATTCGAAACCTCTTAGGGCTCCAAACTTTCTTCTCGCGTAGACTTTATTGTGATGACCTTTTTGTTTTTAATATTTTCAATAACAAAATTTATTGCAAATTTGTCCTTGATCGTGTAGGCGTTCATATCCCTTCTCGGGCTTCTTGTAATCCTAAATTATTTTTCCTCGATAGCTCTTAAAAGATGAGCCCTATAGGTCGTTGTATCCATAGCGCCAATTCTAGATTTGTCGAATATGACTTTTATCATAAAAGGAAAGCTAAACTCAGAGAGTTATTTAAGGATGTCCCATATCAATAATTTATCATGTAGAGGTTCT
>CABEEJ010011466.1:0-10977 GCA_901482245.1 Timema douglasi | reverse complement strand
GTTAAACTGTAGGTCCTCCATCTCATCTCACAATCACCCTACCATTACACATTAGCGTAAGTGCGTATAACCCGAACGGGTAGTAATACGCGGTGCTGGTAATGATAGAGGATTCGAAGCCAAGTCCTTTGGTTTTGCGCGCCAATATTCTGTCTGGGAGTCCTCCTGTGTTCAGGTTCATTCTTCTCTCGGAGCTATTTTCATGGTGTGTCTTGTGTTGATGCGCCTATCAACATCATATCGTAGAATTATTAAAACAATCTTAGTGTTTTGTTTCAACGTTCCATCTTTAAAACTCGCCGAATAAAACTTAAAGTACATTAACAAGGGAAATACCCGTGACGTCACAGTTAGGCAACGTCCTTAATAGGGGAATATTGATGAAGCCAAAGCCGTTCCTAACGTAAACTTATATATACACACAGTGTTTAACCGCGTTCCGGTACCTCTATTAAGGAAAATAATGGCTTAAAAACACGTCTTTTGAAGCTGAAATTAAAAAAAAAATCTGGGGGATGGGGGGTGCAGAGCCCGCTGGTAGTGCGTTCCGGTACCTAAAATTTTAGAACTCAACCACTGTATATATATATATAAAAACAAACAGTGAAAGATTTGGACTAGACTGCCGAAAACAGGGTCATCGGTGCTCGATCCTGGTCGGGTTTATTGGGAGGGGGTTTTTCCTACATGGTTTTTCACTCTCCTTCCACGCAAATGTGGGTGCACTTCATCTCAATTAAACCCTTCTTAATCCTTAAGTCATTAGTGTAATTAGTACATAGGCGTACAACCCGAACGTATAGTAAGACGCGGTGCTAAAAACCCCAACAACAGCGAAAGTTAGAGGAGAGCGAAATGTTGCGCGAATATCGCGCTCTTCATTATTCGCGACATGCTCTACGTAGCTCGCGTGTGTGGTAAACATACCAACAAGTCTCCCAAACACTTAACTCTCGAAAGGTGGTTCGAGGGGAAACTGGTGATGAAATATAAACAAAACGACAAGGTCGGACGGTTGTTTTACTAACCAATGAACAAACGCGAGTCTGCTGGTTCAGTTCTCCGCGAGGCGTGTAGAGGGACGTCCAGGGGAAACGTCTGAAAGAGACAGCGGGAATTTACGGTGGAGTAGGAAGGAATAGTAAAATCATACAAACTTAATTTTTCCGGGTAAATATTTGATAAAATTTTACCTTACTATTGTTATTTTATAGATATAAATAATTCTTAACAAAAGTGACATCTGCAGATCACATGACTAGACGTATGCACACATTGTTTTAGTATTTTTTTTACCGACCGAGCCCGGCATGATTCGATCGTAGGCTTATGCCATGGAGTTTTTTTTAGTATTTTTTTTTATAACTGTTAAAAAAAAGTTACCGTCTGATTCGGAGTTTATTTATACCTAGGTCTTTCTCGTAGAACCGACGACCCTTTAGCACCGCTGCTACCGAAAAACGGGTGACCGATTGTTTAGGTGGGAGTGTGACGCGAGAAAAGGTAAATGCTTTTGAAGTTTTTATGTTAAAACTTTTTTTTTTTGGATCAAAATAAATCAAATATTGCTCCAGTACAGACATATAATTTAATTTTCTTCGCGTGGTGATATCAACAGTTGTTGAATATCTGTCAAGAGCATAGCGGCATTAGAGGACAAACTTCCTATATTAAATGAAGAGAAAAAGTTGTCATCAAATTCCATGACACCCTTGACAGATATTCAACAATTGTTGATATCACCACGTGAGGAAAATTAAACTATATGTTTGTACCGGAGCAATATTTGATCTATTTTTTTTACCCAAAAGCGTTTTGACACCTTTTCTCCCGTCCCCTACACGTCCTCTTTACGACCGATTGACGGAGATTACGACAGAAAGTATCCAATTGCTGGCGTATGAATTATTCACGTTGACACCAACGAAAACGAGACCAGCTAAGTGTTTTTTGTGGTATTAAAAAGTAAATTAAAACGGTTTCATTGTTCTGAATCCCACCTGATTTTTTTTTTTAAAAAAAAGGTAGAATACAGAAAACCGCTTCACGATGGGACGTTTGGGTCCATCTAGGCTGGGTGCTATCCGTGACGTCTGGTGGGCTCTTAACATTTATTTCCTTACACTCCGTTTACCCTGAAAGGTTGCAGTCTTGCTTTGACAGATTACACTATGACTACAGTCTGTTCACCGTAGGAATTGTTTTCTGAAAGGCCTTTTTTCCTACCAGAAATCTATTATATAGTAGGATATTTGTAGGAAAAAAGACCTTCCAGAGAGTAATTCCTACCGTGATTGGAGTATATATCTTATAAGCTGCACCATAGTGTAACTAGTAAGGTAATCTTACTATCTTTCAGGGTAGACGAAGGGTACGTGGAGCCAGGTCGTCTATATGTTGTCTTTCAGAAAAACATACTTGCTGTGGATCATTGTATTCATCTGCCTCTTTGAAGTGTGTGTGTGTGTGTGTGTGTGTGTGTGTGNATATGTTGTCTTTCAGAAAAACATACTTGCTGTGGATCATTGTATTCATCTGCCTCTTTGAAGTGAGTGTGTGTGTGTGTGTGTGTGTGTGTGTGTGTGTGTGTGTGTGTGTGTGTGTGTGAAGCAGAAAACTCATAGGACTTTTGGACGGATTTTGCCTTATTAAACAGATAACAAAACTGACATCTTTAGGGACGCTTTCCAAATAGCTTGAAAAAAAATATCACAAAAAATAGTTCATGGCAAAATACAGTTAAAAGTTATCATCAACATACCCCTTTCGGAATAAAAAATAACCTTGAGAACTATTTAAAAAGTGAGCTTTGTTCATTTAAAAAAAAACCAGCTTCAAGCGAAATATCGCATCTCTGAAATTTTAATTGGTGCACTTCAGAACATTTTTTGAGATACTTGAGGATTATTCGAGTGGTTTTGATAAATACAGCGGTGTGAAGATATTTTCGCCTTCAAGACGACGGTGTCCTCAAGGAATCACGTTGACGAGGTTGAAGTTCTTAAGTTTTATGAAGTGAAACGTAAGGCAGCGCCACCATCGTATGCAAGCCGTCAGCCGTCTTGACGGTTCGCCTTCCTCGTAGACTAGTTGTGCGTCAGCTGATATAGGAAATAGCGAAACTCGATGTCTCGGAGGGGTCTCGAGAGGTTGATGGAAGTGTTGAAGGCGGTCGACAGTTGACGAGGACATTGTAGAGGGGGGAGAGCCGCCAGTGAGAAACCTTGTGCGCTGCGCTTGTCTCTGGATGGAGCGTCTTCGCGGGTGGTTCGTGTTGAAAGGAGTAGCTGTCGAGCGATCCCGCGATGGGCTGCAGTCCCGTCAGCCTGGAGAACCTGTTCCCCAAGTGCAGGGTTTGTTTGGTCAGCCCCGCCAGACTCATCTTGCAAGGGGTTGCAGGGTACACTAAAATCTCAGGTGAGTACTCGAACAACGTTATATCTCACCAATGATTTCAGGGGGGGATTTGGTGGGCACACCCCCTCCCCCCAATTGCTGGGAGCTAGAATAAGTTCTAAATGATAAATAATTCTAGAAGCTCTCTGAAGTTTTTTTTTTCCGTGGTAAAATAACCCCCAAAATGCAGAAGGTTAGAAAAATTTATAAATATTTAAACACCTCTAGGAGCTCTCTGAAGTGCTTTTTATGGTAATACAGCCCCCCTAATTTGTATTTGTATCTTAATTTTGATATTGTTTGAACCATACATAAAGCCATATATATTTTGTTTATAAAATCTCGCGGGGGGTAGCAAAAAATATATGGTGGTTGTGGATTGGGCACTTTTTATGCGAGGTTGGGAGGGATTGGGCACCATTGTTTCGACTAAAGGCAGTTGTAAACAGGTGGGTTGGGCACTTCTAAACGGGTACCATTAAATAGTAGAGCATTAATTGAAAATTAATACAATAAATCGCCAGCAGACTTCAGTTTAGTATAAAGTCATCGACCTGAACCTAAACTACTCTGTAAATGTGTCAAGAGGTAAAACTAATTTTTAGTGATAGGGGTAGTAAGGTTAAATTAGGCTAGGTTAGTATTGCCCACACTACTTTGGCGGTGGAGGGGGTAACATGGTAATAGTGACCAATCTTCCTTGGGACGGAAATCGTGTTACAAGTTAGCAATCCTATAATAAATACAGCAATGTGAGATGATTTCCCTCTGATCAGACGGCATCCTTAACTCGCAGTCTCTTTCACTCTTATACAGTAACCCCGTGGTTTTTTTGGTGCTGACTGACAGCTGCTAAACACATGTTTTTTGAAGATCATATGGTTCGGCGTAGGGATACATAATTTGGTCTGGTAACTTTTCAAAGCCGTCAGCTGTCAGTCAGCACCAAAGAAGTAATGGGGCTACTATATATTCCACGCTAGTTGTTTTACTATACTTAAACTTTTTTTTTTACCGACATCTTCATACTCTATTTAACTCTTTTACAACTTATACAACATGAAAAAACAACAATAAACAACGGACATAATACAAAAACTTTTTTCCTCCAAACCAAACCAGTCCTTTATTCCGCTTCTCCCTTACCTTCAGCCCCTTATTTCTCGTTCTTTTCCAACCTCACGCCGAGACCAGTCCCTGTGGTTGGGGTAGCTTTGATATATCGACACAGCGGCGCCACATTCGATTCTCGATCCGCTATCGACCTCTCTCTCTCTCCTCTTTGCATCGCTGCTAACGGGCCATTTATATAAATCTGATAAGGGATTTTCGAAAAAAAGGAGGGAAAGGGGTTCGCGCGTGTGTTTTACCTTGTAAGCCTAGTAGATTGTAGCACTCTGTCTGTAAGCCTCTTTTCTTTTTTTGGGGAGTGAAGAGGGGGTTTACCGGCTAGTTTTTCCCTACGAGTTGTTTTTGTTTGTTCGTTTCTCTAATGGAGAGATGATAACCGAGGTATTAAATGAGTCAAACAAACTTTGTTAACGGGGTGGGGGAGGGGGATTATGAATACATGGCCGTTGTTACTGCCGCTTTATTAGCTTCAATGGCATCATACGGTTTGTTTTATAAATTATAAGCACGTGGGCGGGAAGCTCGGTTTTGTGTTTAGTTTATCAAACAGATCAAAAGTGGGTGGAGAATTGTTTTATAATAATAATAATAATAATAATAATAATATTTAGCACCGCGTCTTACTACCCGTTCGGTTTATACGCTTTAAGTACTAATTACGCTATTCGAACCTCGATCTCCCCGTCCTCAGCAGTTGAGCTCAACACGACTAGCGCGTTAGCCAACTACGCCACCGAGGCGGGTAATTGTTTTATAGAACACACAGCTTTATTTACAGAAACAGATTTACCCGCTTCGGTGTCCGGGTGTTCTAACGCGCTACTCTTGGAGTAGGCTAGATTTCCGATGACGGGGAGATCGAGGTTCGAATCTTAGTCGGGTGTACTGAGGGTGGTTTTTTTCCAAAATTATTTTCTATTCTCTCTACGCGAATGCGGGTACACTTCCTATTAATATAACCTTCCTAATTAAAACCATTAGCATAATTATTACATAACTAAGCGTATAATCTGAACGGGTAATAAGACGCGGTGCTAAAATAAAAATAAAGTATAGCAATAAATTAACTGAATACGAAAAAAATGATATTTTAACAAATGTTTTCAAATGAATGTTTTTTTTCCCAACTGATTGATCCTGCGGATAGCCATCACGTATCAGTTTGTGACACACATGAATTAATTACCTATTTTTTTGTTTGTTTTACGTGCAGCCCCTACCCACCATCCCCCCCAACCCCAAATCAACTTTCAAGCTTTTCCCCTACAGCGGTGCAATCCTGGAATAATCAGTGCCCTAGTTACCGGTGAGTGGTAAATTGGTGCTGGAGGCAAGATTATTTTCAATTTTTTTTCTTTCTCTCTAATTGTTTTACAGATTGCCCTCTAGGAAATGTTAGATTGATAATATTAATTAGTACAGATCTATAATTAGCGTTCTCTTAGCGAAAATATTTTCACTTTAAACGTTATAAGCAGGGTCCGGATTTTGATGACATATCGTTTTTTGTTTGTTTTTTGTTTTATCACATACAATGCTCATACGTACATAAACTCTGTTCACGATCCTCTGGTTGTAGAAATATATATTTTATATGTCATTTTTTAGTCATTTTGGAATTGTAGGTCATCTTTTATAAACTTTTCTTCCTTTAAAAAGTCATTTTTAGGCATTTATAGGAAATTGAGTCATTTTTAGTTTTTTTTTCATTGCCATTTTAAGGTATTCATGTTAGGTAGGCCTAAGTATATTTTTTAATACAATCGATATTTTATAAATGTATTCTAATGAACTTTATATCCTCTTTGCTTCTTTGGTTGTAAAATACACATTCCTGGTGAAATTGCAACTAGGCTGAAGAGGGTTGCATTGGGAGGGGGTAGCTATTACTTCTCAAGCAGGTTTTTGTGAACCAATGTTATATTTAGTAGAATAAAAGAGTTTAGCTGTTAAAGGTTTTTCATTGCATTTTACATTGGTAAATTATGTGTTTGATTTAGTCGTGTGAATTTATTACGACTCTTTGTTCATAATTTAAGGTCATTTTTTGAAAATTTAAAGTCATTTTTATAGGATTTTTAGGTCATTTTCTGATTATATTTAGGTCATCAAATCCTGGCTCAGGCTATAAGCGTTTTCTGATTCATCTATTGAACGAATTTGCGACTTAAAAAGTACACTTATTTAACCCTGAAAGTTGGCAAGCTTACTTTGCACGGTTCCTCTATGGCGCAACTTTTATGATAGGGCAGGGATGGGCAAACTACGGCCCACGAGACATAGGATTAAAATGTGCTTCGTTGTGAAGCAGGATTTTTTTTAAAGCACAACAAAATTGTGTTTTAAAACCATAATAAAATCAACATTTCCAAACTTGGTAAATCATGGCATTGTTTGCATCTTCATATTCATGCGAACAAGTGTTTTCAACCGTGAGACCTGTGAAAAGCGATCTTATAAACCGACTTACTGATGAGCATCTGTGTTCTCTCTTGAGAATCATCTCACACCCTGTCATATGAATATTCTGAACAAACTTAAAAACACACCAAACCACTGAGGTATTTATCATTGCTACACACCTCATTGTATTTAAACTGATTCATGTCTCTCTATTATGTGGGTTTATCACTTAAAAAAAATGAAATTAAAAAAAGACCTGCCAAACTTTTTGTTTTAGTTTGGCCTTCCTGTAAGTAAGTTTTCATATTTTTAAGGGTAAACGGAGTGCACAGTAGCCCCGTAGGTTCTTTGGTGCTGACTGACAGCTCACAGCTGACAGTAAACATGATATGGTACAGTAGCCCCGTGGCTTCTTTGGTGCTGACTGGCAGCTCACTGCTGACAGTAAACATGATATGGTACAGTAGCCCCGTGGCTTCTTTGGTGCTGACTGACAGCTCACAGCTGACAGTAAACATGATATGGTACAGTAGCCCCGTGGCTTCTTTGGTGCTGACTGACAGCTCACTGCTGACAGTAAACATGATATGGTACAGTAGCCCCGTGGCTTCTTTGGTGCTGACTGGCAGCTCACAGCTGACTTCTGACAGTCAGCATTTAGGTATATACCTAATTTTGACCATCAGAAGTGAGAGCTGCTAAACACATGTTTTTGCAGTTCATATGGTTCGGCGTAGGTATACATAATTTGGTCTGGTAGCTTTTCAAAGCCGTCAGCTGTGAGTTGTCAGTCAGCGCCAAAGAAGTCGTGGGGCTACTGTATATTAGTGGTGTTTTGGTTTCATAAAAAAAAAACCCACCCAAACGTCGCTAGATTTTTACCACACCGTCGATTATTCTGATCTTAGTCACGCTTATTCATCTATTTACATGTTCTAGTAGTTAAAGAAATAGAATCGAGAATGGCAGTTTCTATATAGTTCATGATTTCTATCTTGATGGGACTCGAACCCAGCCCTCCCAGTCACCGGACAAGACGAGCTAGATGCCTTTATCCGTCCGCCCCACTGACGCGGTCTTAAAAACACAGTAATTAAGATAAAGTTAACTCTTTTCGATCCCGGAATTTTTAATTAAAAAGATCATGTTGAAATTTTGGGGTGGACCGTTTTAAGTTCCCTCTTTTTTGAGGGAAAAAATAATCTGAATGATCCATTTTATAGATTCACGCGCCGACAAATTAATTTAACGCTCGCGCAACATTTTCTATCACGTTCTTTTGTGCTGTCGAGGAACGCGAAAATTGGAAAAATAGATATACATTTTTATTTTTGTGCGTATTTTTTTCCCCCACCAAAACTTTATTTTTAGTTAAAATATTTAAAATAGAAATAAACTGTCACCTGGACGGCAAATGTGTGGGGTGGGCGGACGGGTGGTAATTTATTTTTCACGACACGATTCACAAATTTCGAATGAATATTTAACGAAGCTGGGAGGGTATAGTGGGGGAGTGGTCAGGTTTTTAGAGGGGCTTGTTAAAGGGGGGAGGGTGAAGGGGACGCGAGAAAAGGCTAGTATTTTTACAGTTTTTATATCAAAACATTATTTTGGCGATCATAAATCAAATAATTATCCAATACAAACAGTTGTAGAATATCTGTGAAGGGTGTTCTGGAATTTAATGACAACTTGTTCTCTTTATTTAAAAAGTATCTCATCTAATGTCGTTATATTCTGAAAATTGAAAAATGACACCTGGACACGGGCATCGAATCCGGGACCTTTGGCTTAGTACGCCAATGCTCTAACCACTGAGCTATCCAGGAATCCTCCCGTGCCCTGGGTTATTCTTCACTAATATTTTAAGGCAGATTCTATGATGGACGTGCGGAAATCGTCGGTTACCGAGTCGAAGGTGGCTGCGTCATCTGATAGCTCGTGATCTTAATAAAAATAAATCATACATGAGTAGCCGATGATTTCCGCACGTCCATCATAGACTCTGCCTTAAAATATGAGTGAAGAATAACCCTGGGCACAAGACGATTCCTGGAGAGCTCAGTGGTTAGAGCATTGGCGTACTAAGCCAAAGGTCCCGGGTTTGATTCTCTTGTCCAAGTGTCATTTTTCAATTTTCAGAATATGAGCTCTACAGTAGCCCCGTGGCTTCTTTGGTGCTGACTGACAGCTCACAGCTGACTTCTGACAGTTAACATTTAGGTATATAGCTAAATTTTGACTATCAGAAGTGACAGCTGCTAAACACATGTTTTTGCAGGTCATATGGTTCAACGTAGGGATACATAATTTGGTCTGGTAACTTTTCAAAGCTGTCAGTCAGCACCAAAGAAGCCATGGAGCTATTGTAGATGGAGTAATCCTCACTAATAAAGGATAAATAATAGATTTTGCTATTTGATTCTTAATGTTGCTATACTCATGATAAATACTCAACATCTGTTTAGGTAACCATGTGAAGAAAATAATTACACTTTGTTTCTACTGGAGAGCATTTTATTTATTTAGGCTAAAAAATGTTTTTTTATATAAAAAACTGTATTACTAATAACACTGACCTTTTATCGCGTCCCCTACACTCCCACCTTAATGCAGTGCAGTTTTTTTTAGGTAGAAGAAGGCACAGAACGTTGGTGTATTATATCGTATTTAAAAATCTGTGTTATTTCCTAGAGAAGATTGTCAAGGGCTGCTGAGTCGCTCTACATTACGCGTGTGAAAGAATGATATTGAAATCCCCCCTCCCCCTTTTTTTCTTACCCCCTCCCCTACACCTAATTTGTGTACAGTCTTTGTTACAAAAAGTGACCGCGTACTTGTTCAGTCCCATTGTAAGGCGGATTACCATCCGGATGGGCATTTTAATAACTCTATTGGGCTAAGAGTTAGGTAGGTAGATGTTAGAGGAAATATCCCCGCATTTGCGCGGATGGAATGTGGGAAACCATTTAGTAAAAAAAACTACCTTAAAAAACCCGATCCCAGCTGGGATTTAAACCAAGACCTTCTAAACCCTTAGAAAACTAGACTATATTATCTTGATATTTATTCCGATTGCCTACTTATGTGGGTGATTAATAATTAATATTAGATCAAAATATAAATACTTTAAACGTGAACTTTAGAAACTCGCATTTATACCAACACATGACTTGCAAAATAAATTACTACTAGCCTACTATTATTACCAATAAAATACACATACATAAAAGCCAGGGAAAAAGTAAAATTAGAAATGGTAAAAGACAAATAAAAAAATGGCCAACTGGCTCACGGACTTAATGAAATAATAATACTAGAGTGACTAAAAGCTATGAAATTGACTCTTGATTGGGTTTTTTTGAATATCAAATAAAAAGGAATGTAATAGATTTAAGAAACTTAAATTAAGTATTAGATTTATGTTATGTTGTAAGAATAGACTTAGAGGAATGTAGTATATTCACCATATTTCATACTATTCCACGTATGTACGACATTTATGGTGAGGCACCAACTGACATGCGCATTGTGCTTATCTGGATCATGTTTAGTGAATAAATATGTACTCCTAATATAATAATAGCTAATAATAATAATAAAAACTACTACTACTACTACACCCAATATCACCGCTGAGGGAACTGCAAGTCTTATGGAGAAACGCTTCATCTTCGCTCTCTCTTGGTTAACTGTTGCCAAATCTCCTCGCTCTCAGTTATGTCTGAAGGCGGTGTGCTGGGGTAAGAAGGAGATACTGGCAACCTCGACTAACCAGCGTTGCGAAACTTGTCTTATATTCGAGGAGAGCTTGACCTTACGGAAACGAGAGAAAGACAACGCTGTTTTCCCCAATAGTAACCATGCATTTCCCTCAGAGATGGTATCCAGTGTACCACTATACTACTATTATTACCAGCACCACCACCCACGACACGACGGTGGTCAACCGCTCCAAGACGTCATGCTTGTAATTGGCTGGATTAATGGTCGGGAGGGGGTGTATAATCCATAAACCACGTTACACTCTTGAGAGGGTACGGGGGG
>CABEEJ010011465.1:0-10981 GCA_901482245.1 Timema douglasi | reverse complement strand
CCATTTAGGAAAAACCACCCCCAGTTCACCCGACCGAGATTCGAACCTCGATATCCCCGTCCTCAGCGGTCGAGCTCAACACGACAAGCGTGTTAGCCAACTACGCCACCGAGGCGGGTTATATATATATATTTATTTATTAAAGAAAGCGTAAATGTTCTCGACACATTTAAAACACAATACCGTAAAGCAAACTAGAGAGAGTTCGCAAAACACCGATTTGGAGCCTCAATTAACCTAAAACAGCAGGAGACGAGCGTTTTCTTACCATAGTGACTCCTCTGGCGGTCAACAGTCGGAGAGCGCAGGCTGTAACACCAAACAGTTGCCACCCTGGAATGAGCATGTTCAAATGTTGGCAACAGTCTCTCTCTCTTAGTATATAACGTTTCCCCGAGGGGGTTTTGGGGGGGTGATATAAGTTCTCAGACCTTGCCCCTGCCAAACAACTATTAGACAACCTGCCTAGCGTCGCCTGGACACACAAAAGAGTGAATTAACACGGTTATTAATTATTATATTTAAAAAAATAAATATACATACGAGTAGTTTCAACTTTTTTTTTTAATCTCCCAAATCCTACTCTACGGTATGTACCTTATTCAATCAATATTAATTTTCAATAAAAACATATATTATAATAATTACTTTAATGTTATTATAACTAACTCTACCTGTTATTGTTTTAAAGGTAAAAAAAAAAACACCCTTGTTTCAAAAGAAGGCAAAGACGTGTTTACTCCTATAAGCCTATAAAAAACCAGCCATCACTTCATTTTTGTTGATACATAGACAAAGTTTATTGGCTTTTAGCAAACTTTCGAGTAAAATTATTAATTTATAACGATGTGTTAGGTACAAATAAACGCTAAATATAGGACACAATTATCAGAATCGGCTCAAAAATACATACCGGTTTCTATCTCACCAATATACAGAAAAAAAAAGATCGTAAAATGTATTCTTCAAAAGAATAGACTATCCACTCGCTCTCATAGACAGCTAATTACTGACTCGCCTTGCTTGAAAGCCTTCATGAACTCACTTTATTGACGTAAGATAACACTAAACTATCAAAAGGAATTATTTAGCCAAGTCACGCTAAAAGTCTTTACATAATAATCAAAGTTATTTTTAGATCAAACTGAGCTTACGTCAAAGATAATAATAACTAGGCCGTGTTTATTTAATGACACGACACAATCGTAGCCCGCAAACCAAATAGAGTGGTTGTTGCGCGCGCTCTCTTTTAAATAATGTATCAACTAACACAGTCGCTTGATGACATCATTAATATCTTTGCTATGCAGCCTAAATGAGATCTATCTTCAGTATGAAACGAAAATACGGATGCGTATTATTTTTTTAAAAGAGAACAATTGCAAAAACATTTTTGAAATAAAAGGGGATTTAACTCTTCTTGCTCGGAAAGTTTTTGAAAGATGGATGACCCTATAAGTTACAGTCTAATTTTCATAGAAAAGTTATTTTAGAAAATACAAACATATTTTGTTTGTGGACAACATAGATACAATTTTACTATTCTAATATTATTGTTATTTTATATGATTTGATGATATCCATCACTTGTGACAGCTGTAAAACACGTCACTTGACGTATGAATACGTTAAGGATCTAGTAACTTTTATATCGATTAGATAAAGTTTTTCTTAGGTAATATTGTACTGTATTTGAAGTGGTCCTTTTGTTGAACATTTTATGAAAATTAAATTCCATTAGCAATTATTTTAAGTACATTTTTTGAATACGTGTCTCTAAAAAGTATTTAGAGTTGGTTTTAAAATTTAAATTTGAGTTCAATGTGTCCTCTCCCACAAAATACGATTGTGTATTTGCCAATGGGTCTACATTTTGTTAAAAAACAACAACATTAAAATAATTATATTAAACAACTTCTTAGATAATGCGAGATTTATTTCTAAACGTCTGCACCATTCTATCACTTAGCACCCTCAAGCATAGTTGAAAGGGAGAGCTTATAATAATATCTTGGAGGACATAATATGTATATAATGGAGGGCAAATATATAAAATACAGTAGGAATATTAATTTGAAAGTCTTAAATAAACTGTACAATCATCGATTGATGACACTAAAAAAGAAAAAAACCTTTATCACAAGTAACACCTTTCAATATTTCTCGTTATCACTTTTTAATTGATTTTGAGTCACTTGACAGCCGATTGGCTGCTGAACTAAATAGCGAACTTGAAAAACTGCCATACTCTGCCCTCCCCCTCCTCTAAACCTATCATAGCTTTCAAATAAATTACGGTGGATTCTACAGCGAATGCTGCAATTAGGCCTATCTTAAAGTTTCATTAGCTTATTTCTCTCTGTTACCAAAAATGGGCTCATCAATGTAATATATAAAATGTAGAAGTATGTAGGTAGCCTATTTAAAGAAGAAGAAGAAGAAGAAAGCGCAGCAATGCAAGGGAGATAATGTATTCAAGAAGTGTGGTACAAAATTATCCGGGATGGAAAGGGGTTGGTGAAATTACCCCCCCTACCCCCACCCCCCGGTTTTTGACCGTCCTTATTCCGTGATCTGGTGCATCCGAAACATGATCATGCCATTACCAGATATTCAGATTAAATGAGACTTACATTTAGACCACGTGCCCAAGGATGCGGATATAGTGACTGTTGCACGGTGATGGTAGTCGACACGGCTGGTTAAAGTGAAATAATCTACTTATGAGGCGAGAGGATACCTACCAGTGGCGGCTCGTAGCTAAAATTAGTGGGGGTGCTGCTCCAGAAATTTTTTAGCCATTGTTTTAAAATTGTGTAAAAGGAAAAAAACCTGTATAAAGAGAAAATTTATTCAGGAACTAGATAAAATCTAAAAAAAACCCTTTTTACTTACTTTTACTTAAATTGTTAAAAGTTCAAGACTGATTTATTTATTTAAAAGTGAAATCCATTATTCTTGTTTTAATTTGCGCAAAAAGTTCAATAATTTTCCCCTTGATCTCTGGATGACAATTGAGGAAATTTTTCTTAATTGAAAGTACTGCAGGCGCATTTAGTCTTTCTGTTAAATAAAAGAACCGAAAAAAATGAATCAAATAGAATATCTGGAAGCAGAATAATAATCTAATTCTACACTCTTCCTCACTTTATCAAATACAAGAATTTGGTACACGATTTTTAAGCACAACACACGCTGAGTAAAAAAACACTTCCTTCCACCATCACTCCATAGCTGTTACTGCGAGAGAAACAGTGCTCTCTCTACCTGGCAGTCCAGCCTTCCTCCCCACCCCCTCCTATGTGCGCATGCGCACAACAGTGAAACACCACTTAACTGACACTATGAAGCCCACAGTTCCATACAATTTTTTTTGTATATGTGTTTCATAATCTGAGGGATGGCTACTGAAATACTGACATTAAGCTTAAGGAATATATATTATACTACAAAAATAAATAAAGAACTAACGATTAAAGGACTCATTATATTAAATGTTATCGATAATATCAAGTGGAAATAGGGGGTGCTGCAGTTCCACAGTACCTATACACGAGCCGCCACTAATACCAACAGAAATGTTTGTATAAACGTATATTTAAAGTATCTGCGAAGGTCAAGACACTTCTTGTCAATCTAAAATTGAAACCAGTAAGGTAAACCGTTTTCCACGAACGCGACTGGACACGAAGAGTGTTGGGGAACTTGGAGCGCGCAGCACGTGGTAAAGGTTTGTCCGCTAGCTCTCCCAGAGTTATCCGCGTCATGTGTTATCTGTGACTTCCTGATTGGTCGATAGTCGCGTCGCCTAGCAACACTCTCAACTTGTCTCAATCTTGTTGATAGTTCACGTTTTCTAATTAGACCTTGAAAAGAAGTGATTCTCTATCGAAGAGAAGTTTGAACCCAAGAGAGAGAGACAAAGTGTATCCCTTAAAATGACTGAAGAAGGGCAGAGTAGTTTGAACACAGAATTAGCCAGCGTCAGGTGAGTTTAAAACCAGGTCCCGAATGATTGTTAACAAGGCACGTACCCCCTCCGTCTGCCATGTTAGCACTCTTACCTTGACTGGTTACACTATGGAATTATCTTATAAGCTACAGCATAGTGTAACCAAGCAAGATAGTAGTCTTACCTTGACTGACTACACTATGGCCCTATCTTATAACCTACAACATAGTAGAACAAAGCAGGGTAGCAGTCTTACCTTTGACTGGTTACACTATGGAATTATCTTATAAGCTACAGCATAGTGGAACCAAGCAAGATAGTAGTCTTACCTTGACTGACTACACTATGGCCCTATCTTATAACCTACAACATAGTGTAACCAAGCAAGGCAGCAGTCTTACCCTGAGTCAGCCAAGCTATTCAGTAGAGTCCACAATAAGCTTACAATATGTTTTGAAAGTCAGCTCTACCTGGGTATAGCTACATACCAGTAGATTACATTGAGCAAAGCATCAGTAAGCACGACACATGTTTAAAGCTGTAAGTAGGTGCGAGATTAGGACGAAGTGTTCTTCAGGACGAGGTGGAGTTCACCGTTATATATGTGTCCAAGGACTGTTTGCTAGAATGACTGACTTGGTTTATAGCTTTCTTTGTATTCTACATCACATGGTGTACTTTAGTCTGTAATAAATCGATAGACACAACGATTTGGGCTATTTTAAACGCTTCTACCCGACAACTCCCATCATTTTAGGATAACCTGACAGATTTATATATAGATAATGGGACGAGCAGCGACATGGTCCTAATTCCTGATGCTAATCTAAAATCTGAATAATAATAATAATAATAATAATATTTAGCGCCGCGTCTTACCACCCGTTCGGGTTTATACGCTTTAAGTACTAATTACTCTAATGGATTAGGAATTGGGAAGGTTGAATTAGAGGAAGTGAACCCGCATTTGCGTGGNATAATAATATTTAGCGCCGCGTCTTACCACCCGTTCGGGTTTATACGCTTTAAGTACTAATTACTCTAATGGATTAGGAATTGGGAAGGTTGAATTAGAGGAAGTGAACCCGCATTTGCGTGGAGGGAGAGTGGAAAACCATTTAGGAAAAAAACCCACCCCCAGTTCACCCGACCGAAATTCGAACCTCGATCTCCCCGTCCTCAGCAGTCGAGCTTCAACACGACAAGCGCGTTAGCCAACTACGCCACCGAGGCGGGTTAAAATCTGAAAAATCCAATTAAAGAATATCCTGAAATTACCTCAAAGGACCTGGGATAACTTTGGAGGATGCCAGTTTTAAAAACGCTGCCCTATCTGATAACAGTGTCGCGAGGGGCATACTTTTAGTAATGACAAGGTCTGGTTGTCAGCCTGGAGGAAGACGAGGCGAACCTGCTGGGTATGGACCTTCTGGAGAGACTTGAACCAGAGGATCTGAGTGAGCTCAGGAAACACTTCTTCAAGGTCGTCTCCAAGAAGAAACACAGGCTCAAATACCGCGCTCAGTCTGGTGGACGGGGGAACAACTATAGCGGGCTACCTCTCACCAAGCAGGACTTCCTCAGGGCCGTGGACAAGGTGTTGGGTGAGTGTCGTCCGGACAGCTAGTAAGGTACTGAGAGAAGAATCTCAATTTTTCAGGACAAAGCCTATCATTATGTTGATAATGTGGTACCGATTAATAAAGCTCCTCAGCCAGGTTGCTATTAATTTCTTAGTCCATCGTTTCCTGTGTGTATCAGAAATAATTATAATTTTTTTCCCCGGACAGTTTAGATCAAAGTGTAGCGGAACTAATTTTTTTTTTTTTCGTAAAATTTAAATAAGTAAAGTCACGCCATTGGTGTTTTAGAACAGGATGAGTTGAACTTGATGGGGAAATAAATGCAGTTGCTGCGCAACCAAATGTTTCAGATGAATAAGACACAATCTCGAATGAAAAAGTCTAGTTCTTCTGGTCAAGGAAAATCTTAGTCTCACTGTGTGTCAACATTCCCACAGGGAACACCCTATACTCGTTGAGTGCCGCAAAACTGTTCAGCACCCTGGATGTGACGAGAGAGGGCGTAATCTGGTGGGAGGAGTTCCTCGACCACGTGATTGACAGGATAGGGCAGAGGAACCAGAAGGATGACTGTCAGCCTCTGGACAAGGCCATAATCATCCACGATGTCCCTCATTGCAAGGTGTGTTCCTCCACCAAGTCACTTATAGGATAGGACAGAAGAGCCGGAAGCACGACTCTCAGCTTCTTAACAAGGTCATAATCACTCATGAGGTCCCTCCCATTCAAAGGTTTTGAGAGGTGGACACACAGACATACATGGACGTCACATTAGTCCTGTATCATATTACACAGCTCACTGGCTATACAATGAGTTGTGTCGCACCGTGGAGTTGTGCCAGGGGGAGCAGAGCTTGCTATAACCGTACTCTGTCCCCATTTGACTGATCATACGTGGGTTCTGTTCTTAATACCCCAATTGGGAACATGTTTTCCATGTTGCCTGACCAATGTGTGGCATACTGAGTGATGATAACATATTACAGGTACAGTATGAGCCAAATATGCTTACTCTGGCACTAAACCACGTCAGGCCCCCTTGCACATGTGTGTCTCTCCATAGTGACGTCATGCCTGACGGTCTATTCCTTAGATAGATACGGTAGTGACTGTTCTATTCCTCAGAGAGAGATGGTGATGAGGGTCGTCCCGATTGAAACCGAGACCTCCTTCTGCTATGCCATCATCTCCAAGTTCGGTCACGCGGGGGTATACGACGGCCACCTTCAGCTCCTCGAGACGTACCAGATCCTCTTGAGAGAGGGGGAAGGCCGGGTAAAGAGCACCTGGGTCTCAGACGCCGTCCATCTCCCTGATGCTGGCGCCCTCGCGGTGGTCTGCTCCGACCGGAGCCTGCGCGTGTACGACTGCTCGGGGCTGAGCCACGCCCCACTGTGCCACGTCATGGGGATCAAGAACGTGCCCCAATGTCTCGAGTACTGCCCCGGGGACACTTCTCTGTTGTTCCTGGGCGACGACAAAGGTGACATCACCATCATGAGGTTCCATCAGCCAAGGGTGTCACTCTTCCGTAAGAAGCACCCGGATAAACTCGACAAGTACTACTGGGTGGTGGGTTCGAGTCTATCTTTGGTAACAGTTCAAAGGCTTAAGTTTCCTCTAGAAAGACGTGAGTAGGTGAAGATTAATAATAAGCGTCTTAAGGTGGAATTTAAGGGTGTGAGCTTAAATACATAAAATATTGCTTCAGTACATGTTTAGTTTAATTTTTTAAACGTGGTAATATTAACAGTTATTGAAGATCTTCTATGCTTATAGTTACACTAGGACAATACTTTTAAAGGGAGAGAAAATGCTCAGATAAAATTATACGATGCTCTTATCCTAACAGATATTCAAGAAACGTTGAACTCGCTACGTGTAGAAAATTAAACTAAACATATCTATCTACTGAGAACTAAGATAATGTTACATTTATTTTGTGATTTAATAAAAATTTATTTGGTACACAAGCTGTAAAATGAGCTCGCGTTCAAAGGAAGGGCACTGGTAGCTACAATAGCCCCGTGGATTCTTTGGTGCTGACTGACAGCTCACAGCTGACTTATGACAGTCAACATTTAGGTATATACCTAAATTTTGACCGTCAGAAGTGACAGCTGATAAACACATGTTTTTTGGGGATTTTTTTTCAGATCATATGGTTCAGCGTAGGGATACATAATTTGGTTTGGTAACGCGGTTATCTGTCAGCTGTGAGCTGTCACTCAGCACCAAAGAACCCATGAGGCTACTGTAGCTAGCAGTCTTACCTTGATGGATTACTTTATGATCCTGTTTTATTAAGCTATATCACAGTGGGATAATGCTAGGTTTGCCTGCTACCGTATAGGGTATACGATAGGTACCTTAGGATGGTACAAATGGCGGGAAACTGCCGGATGTTGTTGTACACAAGAGAAGGTACAGTAAAGTTAACACCCAGCCCCCCCTCCCCTACATACTCTGGTGCCAATACCAGCTATTAACATTCTATTGGAAGGGGATAGGTAAACTTCGCACCGGGCGAGAACTGCGGGGTTGATATGTACAGATTGTTGTAGGGCAGGGGTAGGATAAGTACTAAGAGTGTTAAACCTGAATATACATCTCTGGACCAGGCTGGTTTATGTCACCTTTTGTCTATTCATAGGAGCTTGAGAGCCAAGGGGAGTGGGTGACGTTGAACGTGAACCACGCCGTCCACTCTGAGGCAGTGCGACGCATATCTTATTGCGCCGACAGTGAAACGGTGGTGTCATGCAGCCAGGACGCCAACACGGCCGTCGTGGTTAGACACGTCACCGGGAGGAAGTCACCCTACGTCTTCAAGGTGGCGCGGGTATGTGGTGGTTCCGTTCGATATGGAATCCATGTGTGCGTGCACAGGGTCCCAAAGTGGAAGTTTGATACCAAATAGAGAGGGAAATATATCAATTATGGCCTGATCGAGTGAATCTACCCCTCAATATTGTTGTAGAGCAAAGTAAGTGAGGCTTGAGGACATGCAGTGTCGTATCGTGGAGTGTTGCCATGGTCAGCAGAAACTGGTTTAAACTGTGATACGCTATCCCACATTACAAGTTCGCCATTTAACTAAATATGCATTGGCTTCTCTCTAAAAGGGAACGTATTTCTATTTATATCTGACCAATGAGTGTTCTACTGAGGGTCATGTACAGGTACAGTTTGAGTTAACTCTGCTTACTATGGTGACACTGAGCGTAACGCCACTGAGGGGTAATGGCATCGTAATGGTCTCTGTCGCAGGGCGTGCGATGTTTCCACATGGACCGTACACTCCGGCTGCTGGTCACCGGAAGCAACGACTGCCTGGTCCGCCTGTGGAACCCCGTGGTAACCAATCGTCCTGTGGCTTGTCTGTACGGCCACAAGATGGCGGTGGAGGACGTCCTGATCATGAGACACGCTAATTCCGTCATCAGCTGCGCCAGAGATGGAGTAGAGATTTCCCTTTTTCAATTATCTAAATGCTTAGAAAATAATGATTGTTATTCAGTGGTTGATCTGAGAAACTTCCCCATAGGAATGTTACTAGTAGTTAATTACTTTTTATGAAGGAGACTGATGCTGTGAAACTTTAACTTCCTAAATTGTTAAAATGTCCCCCATTATCCAGCTGACGAGTTATCTGTTTCGATTACGCCCATACCTCAAAAAATTATCATTGGTAGCATGTGGTTTTACCCTTTTGCATTGATGAATTAACGATCGGGGGGCTAGGTGGTGTGTCTTTGCTAGGTTTACGGAAGAACTAGGAGGAAGCTATATATTATGAGCCGATCACTTGCTCCCGCAGGTGTTGAAGGTGTGGGACATCACGGACCAGGTGTGTCTACAGACCCTCCCTCTTAACCTTGCCTCCCTCTCCACACCCGGAAAGACGGTAGAGTTCGGCCCACGGGCCCTGTACCCGGGCCCGCGCACGGCCACGTCTCAGGACGAACCCTCGGACAGCTGTTACACCACCACCACCACCAACACCTTTGCATCGAGAGACGACCCGGGCACCGTGTGGGCGAGGCGACGGATGCTGGTGGCCTGCTGCAACCAGGTGGCGTCACTCGGCGTCCACGGCGTAGGGGTAGCGCCCGCCTCGCCACCCCTGCCTCCTCCGTCGAGGGAACACCACGCGGCCGTGCCGTCGCCTTGGAGGGCGGCGGAGGCGAGGGGCGCCCTCACACCGGACCGGTCCCCACGGGAAAGTGTCAAGTGAGGAGCCTTGTCTCTTGAGGGGAAATTCTCGCGGGTTGTAGGACATTGCACTGAGATAGTTTGTAAATTCTCTCGGTCACGAGATGATCAAAATTCTCATAAGCATGTAAATTCAATCATGGAAAAGTCAGACAGCTAAAGCATTTCCACGTGGACGAATAAGTTGTTGATATAAATTGATAATATTTCTTGTAGAAGCCCGTCACCTGCTCGCCTTGAATCAAAGTCCAGACGTAAGGAGGCCCCGCAGAGTGGACCACAAGGCTCGGTCAAGGGCCTATACGTTCGGCGCGCGCAGCACGAGCTACGTCAGCAAGAGATGCGCGCTCTTGTGGAGCAATGCGCGCCTCATCTTGCTTTGCAGCTGTGGGATCTGGAGGAGGTAGGTATGCCCCGCAGAGTGGATTGAAAGGCTCGGTCCAGGGCCTGGACGCGCGTCAGCAAGATGTCCTGAGCTCGCTGTTGAATCGACCCCATTTTTTCCAGGTGCGGTTCTCCCGTAAACTCCCCGTCTCGGGGCGCATGCGCGACAGGAACGTTGACGTGTCAGAACCCGACAAGTTACTCAAGCTGAAACACGTGTGGGGCGGTTCCTCGAGGCAGTCGCTGGCGGGAAGTGTGACGTCATCCTTCGGGATGTTGAGCGTCCAGTCCACGAGGAGCACTCGTTCCACCTCCGCGAGGATCAAGATACCGGGAAAGAAGACGATCGCAGGGCAGCTCAGCGCCAAGAAGTGAACTCTGACCTCACCACGCGACAATAGATTATAAACCAAGAATAAATTATCCAGCCTCCTCGTTTTATGTTTGCTCTCAAGCCCTTTTGTAACTTTGTACGTAATAAATGTAGGTAAGGTTATTGAAATTCTTGAGTTTATCATTGTAATTGGCTAGCATTAGACCCTGTGTCTTAAGCTAAATAATATGGGGGTCATAATGGGAGGTTTTCTTTAGGGTTTAATCCCTCACTCCCACAACTGGCCAAAAATTTGAATAATAATGTATGTTTGTATTCCTCCTATGAGAAATAGTAGTATCCCTCAACTGTAAGGAAGTGCTGTTTAAGGTAGATTTTGTAGCCATCGTTATATATACTGCAGAAACAAGGACATTGAATGTAAGAAAGACAAGGAGAGCATGTCACCAGGAGAAACAAGGACATTGAATGTAAGAGAGACAAGGAGAGCATGTCACCAGGAGAAACAAGGAC
>CABEEJ010011464.1:0-10985 GCA_901482245.1 Timema douglasi | reverse complement strand
TAATCTGTTTTGGTATCTTTCTAATATATGCCCCATCTTTCCCGAGGACTGTTCGCCAAACATTTTAGTTTTATACGAACTGTAGGGAAGCAGCAGTCTCGTGCTGTCTGGTTGCATTTACAACCTAGAACTCCTCGGCACTCGCTCTGGCTTAAACTCCCCCATATTTTTTTGTTTTAAGTTTTTCTATGTATTTTGTGGCATCTGCCCCTTTTGGATGCTACAAATGAACTCTATTGGCATATATTTTTTCCTCTTCAAGTGGTTTAGTAAACAGTGATTTGATTTTAACTATAAATATTATTTTTCTTTAATAAGTGATTTGCATGAAGTGATTTTATTTTAACTGTAGATTGTTTTTCCTCTGAAAGTGGTTGCAAATTCAGGGTGTGGCTTATATTTGGGGGCGACCTAATTTTGGGTTAATACGATAGTTTTCTTAAAGGTAAACGGTTATTAGTTTCCATGTAAAGAATTAAGATGTGTTGTTGTTGGTACCAGTTGTTAGTGGGCTATTAATTTAAGTGCTAGTTTCTGTGCTAAAAGTAAAAGGTAGTAAATGTATATGATAATTATCTTGTCAAGTTTAAAGGTTTATAGTGTAATTGCAAGAGGAAAACGGATTATTATTACATATGAGAGAAGCCTTTGCAAGAGGTTATATTTTCTTGTGCTCACCCGTGTGGAATCGACGCCCTCAACAAGCGCTCTGGTACGCTCGGTCGCCTTCACTGTTGTCTTCAGCACCCCGTCCACATATACATGATATGTGTCTATGCCCCCGGGCGGCGCATCACTGGGAGGGTTCCAACCAATCAGGACACTCTTGTTGAGTTGACGCTCCAGGGTGAGTTGTTTGGGAGCCGGGACTAGCACCGAGAAGAACAGTTGGTCTGCAGTTTGCATCATGTACCAAGCAGAACCAAGAGAATAATAGCAGCCGGTAAAGGGAGGGCACCCACCACACAAAAAAACCAACCAAGAAATAAACTAAATAAAAATTTTAATGTACTGTAAAAAATAAAAATACATCTTTCATTTAAATGCATGCATTCACACAGGAGGTAGCAAAGTTTACAAAATCACACACTAATAGTTATATAATGGATAATTCATTAAATATATTAATACTAGGCATTTTAAAAATAATTGATGTTAAATAATTTGTGTGATAGATCCATGGATGGGAGTACAGTGAGCCTCAATCCATGTAAAAGGCCTACGCAAGGCGAACAGTTGAGCTTGCTATTTGAATTAGGTGACTGTCAGGTCATCTGATAACTATGCAAGAAGTCCCTCCCTAAAAGCCCATTGCCAATTTCCAAACCAGCCTATGCTTGGGAAGTAGATTAATCATATATATATTGTACATCAATAGCTTTGTTTCACATAGTAGAGACCTAAGAGACTCCAGGACAGTGTTGACCGAAGATATTAATTTGAAGACAAATCCCTAATGATATGATGAAGCATTTATAGATTATTATTGACAATGATCAATAAAATAATTTTGTAATGTTTAGTTGCTTGTCATAATTTGCAAAGAGTAGAAGATATAAGTTAGTGTTTCACCATTCTCTCCACTTCTTTTGGTTAGAGGTTTACAAACTAGCAAGGAGTAATCTCGTTAGAGTCAGCGTATATGTACAATTAAACTATGCACATATTAATATAACAAAATTTGAACTAATCAACAGAGCCCGTTTAATCAAAATTTAATCTAAATATTGGTATCTAGCATATTTATATATAAAAAACGATTTAGCACTAAAAATATGAAACGACAATATGCACAAATGTGTATCAAATGTGTATTCACATAGTAGTTACATGTTCTTGGATAGGGTGTCATCCCTGAAAATGCTACTAAAAGCAATGTGTGTTACACTAAGAGTCAGGAATTTTAAATTACTACAAGTAGCTGGTTTTTATCAAATAAAATATTCATTTTTTCTATCGGTGTGGCCTTTATTTATGATTGTCCGAAATATGACAGTCTTACCCATTTTATTAATTTTGTACATAATAAGTGAGGTGAATTCTTGCCCGATAATAATATTTGGAGGTGTCGCAACAACATCGAAATGTCAATTACTAACACACATTTTATATAAATTAGCAAATATCATGAATGTGTGTTTGATTAAGTTTTAATAAACAAGATGATTAGTAATCCCCGCTGAATCATAACACAAATTGAGTCACTTGTTCACTTCAATCTTTGCATCATATCATAACCAAGAAAAGGTAGAGTTGCAGGCATAAGATAAAACGAAAGTAAAATAACAGTTCCTGTTTTGGTATCTGAAAAACCTTACAAAGAATGTCAAATGGTAGACAAACAAAACAAGATAAACGGCTTTAGTGCAAGAACTGGGTGACCTTTACAATACTGAAAGTCACAACAGTGACAACGGCACAAGAGGATTGGGGTCTTGAGAGCCAAATCCAATAAACGTGTTTGAACACAGCTTCGAGGAACACAGATATTTCCTCGAACAGTTTCATGATTTGTGCCTCAAGTAAATTTAATGTATTTTACTATTTATATTCTTTAAAATTTTATTTCAAATTCCATCACACATAATCCTATTGATAAATCCATGTTCTAGAAAGGTTGCATGGCTACAGCCTTAATAAAATGGAGTTAAGTTCTCACATATGTAGTATAACCAAGTTTTGTTTACTTGTATTTGCAAACTTAAAATATAGGATTTCTAAGAATCCAATAATGCAGGTGGTATTTGGTGTGATGTTGTTGAGCTTGTATCAATAGATTCTACAATTTTAGCCTGAAGAAAATATAATATTTTTTTTAAAATACAATTAAAGGCCTACTTCTCAACTAGGGGAAAACCCGCGAAATAAAAGACGTTTTCCATACAGCTAGAATATCCTTGGATAGCAAAAGAGATCTGTTAAAATTTTGTTTCAAGTCAACAACAAGATATATTTCTCGGTTGATAATTTTAATAAGCTCAGCGTAATAATCATCAAGCTAAATATGTTACATTAGAGAACTATCTTTTTGCTGATGATAGGTCCCAATTTAATGTTGGTTAGTGGTTTGTAAACTTGACTTAAAATAAATAAACTTTTATTGAGAAACAAAAATTTGCATTTCTATATCAATTGTATTAAGATAATAATAAAAAGACTAATGTGACATCCAATTTTTTTTAAATCTAACAATATTCAATAAAAATATATAAAAGCATTAGTTTATTCTCACACATTCAACTTTGAATAAGGTGGAGGTTGAAAACATGATCAATTTTTCAAGGTAATACAAATTTTTCCTGTGCTATTTTTTAAAAATTATTTTATGAATTTTCTCTAGCTAAAGTTTCAATAGTCACAAAAAGTGGTTGGTTGGTATTGGTGGGTATTGAGTTCATTTAAATTGTTTCATATTCTCTTAATATTAATGTGATATCTTTTGTAAACTTTGGTTGCTAATAACTTGAGGGATTTAAAACCAAGCAAATACAAACTAATATATTTTCAGTATCAAAATGGTGCATAAAAGGTGGAATCCAAAAGTTCTTGGAGTGACCGGGTGGAGCCCCAACTGGATGTAGTATGAACTTTAGCTTCTAGATAGCACCCAAAAAGTTAATTTTGAATCATTGTGCCAAGTTTTACATTTATACATGCAAGTCTTTTTTAATTAACATGTTAATGCATTAGTGTTTGTGGTGTTATGCTATTTTTACAAGAAGAAAAATGGTAGACTTGAAATAGCGACCAGTGTGCATCAAGTTTTTCTTCATACTCAGATCAGACTCAGCTACTTACATAATGATTTAACAAACATTTGGTGATGATGTCATTGGCAGAACCCAGATTCTCCAGTTGGTTCTCGCTGGTCAAACGGTGATTGGGTATTCTGGTCATAACAGACTAAAATGTTCAAAAGGTTCGTCAAACCATTAACAGGGACCACTGGTGAACAATTAATGGCATTTGCATCATCGTTGGCCTATCTTTTGATTCATGATGACACAGTAACACGAAGGAACTCAACATAAGGTGGAGTGATGTAAATTTGTGGCTTGCTTACTAAACTAGGATCAAGGCCAACACTAGCATGCTTTGTGTAAAGACCTCCAGGAACAGGTCAGAAGTGATCAAAATTTCCTTTCCAAGGTCATTACTGCTATGACCCAGAAACCAAACAGCACTCATCTAAAATAAAGCGTGAAAATCAGGCTCATCTAGTTATTTGATGTAGAAGGAATTGTGAGTAAAGAATTTGTTCCTGTAGTTCAGACTATTATTTATCATTCTTACATCGAAGTCTTGAGACGCTTG
The DNA here is from genome assembly GCA_901482245.1 of Timema douglasi. Taxonomy (NCBI): domain Eukaryota; kingdom Metazoa; phylum Arthropoda; class Insecta; order Phasmatodea; family Timematidae; genus Timema; species Timema douglasi. Next base: position 6,671 of record CABEEJ010011464.1, on the reverse strand, counting down.
AGGGAGGATGTGAGATGGAAACATATCACCAAGTGGCGCACACAGGACTGACTTCAACATAACAACATACTAATTTCTGTACAGTAATTTATTGCCAAAAATGAAATATAGGTGGTGTTCCACACCTTTTATTCTTCCACTTTAGATTCAGGTGATATCTTTCTGCTCCCTAAGATGAAAGTCCTGCTGAAGATGTGACAATTTGAAGACATCAAACAGATTCAGCTTGAATCAAAGGAGATGCTAAAAACATCCTACAAAGAGGGTTCTAGAGATGCTTCTAGAATTTGGAAAAGTACTGGGCTTAAGGTATCAACTTCCACGGGGACAACTTTGAAGAAAACAGCAGTGGTTGGAGGCCAACGTGAGCCTACATATGTTACTGTACAGCCCAGGAACTTTTGGATTGCACCTCGTAAATGATTTTATGTATTCAATAACCATGACTTCAAGTGATTGTTGAAGTTAAAATCATAACACAAAAGGAAATTTTAAATAAATGCACTTTCCATTGTAAATGGCTCTCAGTGTTGATTAAGTCAATATCATTGTTCCAAAATATAATCCACGATTGTAATCAAATAGCCGATTTGAAACTAATAAATAATAAATAACTAATAATTTTCTATTTGTTTACATATTTATGGTTCAAAATAATATCAATATCAGGAAAATAATTAAGTTATTGATTTGATGTAAATCATATAGCATATGTTAATGATGCAATGTTTATTTAAAGTATATAATATTGAAATTACCCCTCACTTAATATAAAGTTGTTTTCCTTTAAATAGATAGTGTATTTTATAAAAATACTGTGAAATTGTTAAAGACAATTTAATATCTACAAAAGGTTATACAATATTTGGTCAAATCAGAGTAGTTTTAAATGATATACATACAGATAGCATTCAAGACCAACTTTGTACAAGGTGTCTACTGAGTTGGAGAAACAAAAATTAGTGACTTTTTGGTGACATTTTTTGACCATAAAATTCCTTCGGTAATCGGCCAAACATTATATAATATATATGTATATATATATAGGCCTAGGCATAATGCACACACACACACAACATTAAACTTTAATTGGATGGTGCATGTTAACCTTGTCCTTGGTATCATGGTAAAAACAATCAGGTAACTTGTGGCTAGTGCATGGCATCATGAGTAGTGGGTGGCTTGAAAATCAATGCTTTCGCGTTGTTAAGATGCACGGGAAATTCAAGCAAAAATATTTTCGTGACTTTATGTCCAAAATATAGAAAATTCGTGACTTCTCAGAGACTTTCGTGACCTTTTTTTGCAATTAGTATCTTTTTTTGTGACTTTAGTCACTTTCGTGACCTAGTAGACACCCTGTTATATCTCTACCATTTGGATTACATACTAGAGTATTAATTTTTATAAAAAAACACTTACGATAGATAAAGAGAAGATTCCTAATTCTAATTACATGGTTTGTCAATAAGATATCATTTTATATATGGAATAAACATTGGCCAGTCAAAGTTAATTGTGAGTTTAAAGTTAGCTCCCCAGACTTCAATTTGAAATTTATTTGACTAAAGTACTAGTTAAATTAAACTCGAGTAAAATAATTAATTTTAGAATTAGAATATATATTAAATCAATTAACATAACATGCATTATTGGGGAATTTTTTTTTCTATACCTAGTAGGCAAATTTGACTACTGAGAAATAGCCGACTATTAATCACACTATATTATTTATAGGTTTTATATACATAAGTTGTATATATATCCATTTATTAACAATTAAATGATTTTGAATTATGTTGTATATGTCAAATAGGAAATACTGTCATGAATTTTGATAGAAATTTATTTTCATTCAAATTTTGCTTCTAAAATGACAAATTTCATTAACTATGATTAAACACTACATGGGGAAAATATATTTTTATCCTTTCTTGGATTTAAATAAATTTGAGGAATAATGTTGAGTATGACAGTTTAAAGAAAAATAATAAAGCTGTATTTGAATATATGAAAAGAAAGTGCATGATAAAAAATGCATTTAGTTAAAGATATAATTAAATTAAATTTAAAACTAATGAATTTCTAGACTAAGATAGACCCTATTAATAAGCACTTACATATGCTAATAAATTAAAAACATATAAAATAACACACGCGAACCCCTAAGACACATATAAATATATAGATAACATTTTTGAACTACTAGATAACAAAAAAAGTAAAACTCTTCTTCCCGTATTATTTGATGACTTTATGGTACATGGGGAGAAGGGAGAGAAAATACAGGTGCAGCTACAGGAATGGAAGTAGGAAGTGAAAGAGTATGGAATGAAATTCAAGGAAGAGGATAGATAAGGCCTGGTGAATTTATAAAGTTGGATGGAGTAGAGCTGAGAAAGGTATAGAATGAAAATATCTGGGAAGCGTGATTGAGTTGAAGGGTAGGAGTAGAGAGAATATAGTAAAAATAAGGCAGCAGGAGGAGTTCCATTGGTATGTAAGATATGTTCTATGGAGGAGAAAAGTGCTGTATAGGGCGTACCTTGAACCCATAGTCACATATGCAGCAGAAACATAGACATTGTATGTAAGAAAGAAAAGGCAGGGGGAGGTAATTGGAATGAAATTTGTAAGGAGCATGTTAGCTGCCACAGGAACAAACAGGTTAAGAAATTAAGTTATCTAGGAAAAGGTGGGATGAGATGGTAGAGGAAGCAAACTTGAGATAGTATTGTCATGCAATGAGGACGGAAAGTAGAAAATACCAAAGAGAGTTATGGAGATGAAGCATATAGGAAAAATACTGCAAGGAGGCAAAGAAAGAGATGGAAGTAGCAAATAACAGAAAGTATGCAAGTAGGAGAAGAATAATGAAAATGATTAAAGGAGGAAGAAGAATGGAAGTGATTAAAGGAGGAAGAATAATGGAAGTGATTAAAGGAGGAAGATTGAGGCATTTTACTATAAAGTGACACAGCCACAGGTCGGAAAAAGTTAATGGTATTGATGATGGTGATATTTTTTTCTAAATTAGCCCCAAATATGCTCTAAATCTTCCTGCAACTTTATCAAAAACAAAGAATAAACTTTAAACAATAAGAGTAGCAACTATATCAGCTCAAAATATGAAACATGTCCTTTCATGCAAGTGTCTTCTGTGTCTGACCAATCTAATTACTCTAGACTTATAACTGTCAGCTAACTATAATACACTGCACAAACACTACTGCTAAGCAATAGCCAAAATCTATTAAGAGAATTCATAGTTGGTATTTTCCAAAAATTTCACATACCTCTCCTTCTAGAAATATTGTAGGTATTTACGTTCAGGTAGAAAACAAAAAAAAACTGGGCTGCATTATTCACTTTATCCTAGTGTTGTGGAACATTTAAGAATTATAAAATTGGTATTCCTAGTTGTGTTTGAAATGGAGTAGCATCTATGATAGTGCCTTACAGTATCAATGATTATCTTTTGTGAATAAATATAGTTAAATTAATCCAGAGTAGTAAGAGATAATATAAATGCTAAACCAGTGATCACTCAAAATGCTGTCTTCAATTAAGTAAACGCAAGCTATGTATTAAAATGCTAAATATAATATATTGGGTTTAAATTGGTTATTGGAAAGAATGGTCGTCCCTTACCTGGAAATCCGAGGATAAGATCATTCCTGATGTACTAATTTAATATAATAATTGATGTTAAAATCCTTCCAAGTGAAAGCTATTGTATCTCTTATGAATTATTAAATCCATTCCAGCCTTTTGTATTAAGTAGTTAGAGTCTAATTTTAAACGGGCGGATTAAATAAAACAAGCCATTTACTTCTCAAGTGAAATATGTGTAGTCTTTTTTATTCAAGTAGTCTCATTTCTCATACCTCTGATTTATTTGTTAGAGATGTCATTTAACCATAGCTAACCATGTGTTTGGTTAAGTCTTCCAAAAATAAAAGCTCTATAATTTAGTCTACACCCAGGATACATATGTCCCAGAAACAATGCTTGAAATCAATTTTATAGGTATTTTTTTAAAGATAAAACATATTTTTAAAGGGCTTATAGAAACCTAGTATTGTATTTATATGTTATTCCTCCCCAGAGATTTAAATCATAGATCTTAGATTTTACTAACACCTTATCTCTGGGATCAAATATACAGGCTTTCCTCTTGAGATTCCATTTTACTTCCTATTACTATTCTACAAAATTGTATTCGCAAATGAATTGAACTCACAGCTATAATGAAATTATATTATATTAAATTTGGTAATTTTATTAGAGTTTAGAGTTAAACTTACTATTCAAATTTTCTCTGGTTTATTTCATGAAGACTAAACAAATATATTCTGTTTAAGTTTTTATGAAAATAAGACCGCTATGCTAAAATTAACAAAACTTTATTTTTAGAAAGTAGTCAAAAAGTAAAGATAGATAGAAATGGCAAAATTGAAAGGTCAAATTTAGTTTGGTACTTTGATCATCTAGTTCTATAAATTACTGTGAAAAAAGTATAGCAGTGCAGTGCTACCAGCTTGATCTTGAAATAAAATGAGTAACCATTTTGCCTTCCTTAGCTTCATTAAAGACTTTGGTTATTTTTCTTGACTCAGCTGATCATTCTACATTCTCAAAGTGGTAACTGGGAACTGAGAATATTTTCTCAGATTAGCCTGTAAGAGCCCCAAGGATTTACTGTTCAGGCTCAGATGCTTATATTTTCTTATAAAAACCAAGTGAAGTGGATATAAGTTGACATAAATAACTAGGAACTCACCATATGGGTGGTTTGTTAAGTTGAGGTAGTTTTGTCAGTTGACAAAAGGACTGGGACATATCAACTGTAGAAAAAAAACTTAAGTGTTAAATTGCTTTACTCACTTCTTTTAACTGGTAGTTAAGTTCACTTTGAGAATCGAATAGACTAAATGGGAGCTGCAAACAGAAATTTGAGGACACTGGCAAGATAGAGACCGTTTTCTGTCTTAGGGTTATTTTATTGTGGCTACCAATGGCTCAGACCAGAGCCACAAGAAGAAAGTAAGGACAAGATGGAAAGCTAATTTGTATTGTTTAGTTGTAAATAATTAAATCATCATAGTTTTGCAAGTAGTAGCTAGATACTAACATTAAGTGAGTATGATCTAAAGAGATCATTTAGTTGTATATTTTATAGAAAGCAAAATATACCGAAGAAGGGTTGTGAATGGAAGCTTAGGTAATTGTCCAGGCTAGTAATTATTTAGGGAATATTTCCATTCTATGGAATTATAAGTGAATGCTTTCATTTAATATTATTTACAATAAATACCCAATTTCATTCAAAGATGTTAATTTTTTTATAACTTGGCCATTTTCTTGCAGTGGAAGGACCATGCCCACCTTTACGTAATTTTTTCTTAATGTAAATATATATTTAATTATATTATTATATACTTTTTTAACGTAAGGGGAAGTCAGGGAGTATGTTTAATCTTTTGCCAGGTAAAATAATCTTTTTGTTCGGAGATATGAATGGAAGATGGGTGGGTACTAGGGCTGTCAAACTCGATCACTCGATACCCCCAATTCTTACTGGTATCGAAAGAATCGAGACTCGATCTTAATATTACAAGTCTCACTACTTTGATTCATAGCCCTCAATAAAACTGGCGACTAAACAAAATGGCAACATTCAGAATAGGCAATCATCTATTATCTCTAATATTAGTTTAGTTGCCATTTCACTTAAATGCCAGCAAATTGTAAATATACAATTATTGTCCCAACTATAGTAAATCCCCGAATATAAAACGATCCTAACATTTTGAGGTGTTTTACATGAAAAATAAATTGTCTTGAATATAATCCGACTTGACATTATGACAGTAACAAGGGTAGTTTCTGGCCATTATGGTATATTTACAATTTGTCGGCATTTAAGTGAAATGGCAGCTAAACTACTATGAAAGATAATGACTATCACCTATTTTGAGTGTTGCTGTTTTGTTTAATTGCCAGTTTTATTGAGAGCTAAGAATCTAAGTAGTGATAATCGTAATATTAAGATCAATTCTTGATTCTTTCGATACCAGTAAGAAAAGGGGTATCGAGGAATCGAGTTTGACAGCCCTAGTTTATTTGTGTTGAACACATGGTTTTCGCACAAATCTATTCACTTGTATACATGGCAAAGGGGTGATTCAAAAACAATTATTGATTTTGTAGTGTATGATGAGAGACTGAGAAGTTTAGTAAATAATACTAGGTATTTGTGTGGAGCCGAATGTGGAATGGATCACTTTCTAGTGATTACAGAATTTGAATTAGGTAGGAATTTTGTGAGGAAGCAGTGCAAAAGTAGTAAGAAATTAAGATTGAAAGTGGAAAAGTTGCAGGATAAAAGTGTGCGAGATTGCTGGGCGAAAAATTAACTTTACAAGAGCATGAATGGAATGACGATATAAATGCTAATGATATTTAAAAAGCTTGGAACAGAATAAAAGAGGCTGTAGTTGAGTGAGCGACATTTGTGTGTGGATGTGCGGTGGTGGGAAACTTAAAAAGAGATGCATGTTGGAATGAATAGGTGAAAGAAGCTGTGAGAGAAAAGAAAGAATCACACCAACAAATGATTGATGTGAAGAGTGAATCAGATCATAAGAGGTTGTGGGATATATATATAT
>CABEEJ010011463.1:0-10985 GCA_901482245.1 Timema douglasi | reverse complement strand
AAACAGTTGTATCAGTATGTTGACACCCTGTCTGAAGTCTGCACACACAAACAGTTGTATCAGTATGTTGACACCCTGTCTGAAGTTTGCGCAAAAACTTCAAATTCGTATGAGATGCATATAAAGATAATAAAAAATTTGTTTCCATCCAATCTGTTTGAATTAATGTTTAGCTACTTGTTATGAATTATACTTTAACAATGAAATTATCATCTAATTTTCTAATAACCTGACAAAAATAATAATTAATACAAACTACACAACTAGTGAGGTATTGTGAAGCTTAAAAAATGTGACTGTTTAACCAAAAGTATAAAGTTATTTATAAGGATTGATTACTTTATATTAACAATTAACATACGGTATAGGTATACATATATATATATATACATGTGTTTTTTTACTTTGATAATATTGATATTCCAGCTTTACAAAAAAAGTATTTTATGTGACATCTTACCCAGTTTAATCGTACATATTTCATATGTTAGTGCATATTTTGGGTGAATATGCACATATATATATATATATATATACACAATATTTTTGACTATTTAAAATATCATTTCTTTGATTCTCAGTAAAAATTTAGTCATGCAGGCCACATCACACATTTCTCCTCTCTTACTGAAGCCACACATGCCCTCCCCCTCCCTTCCCGAGGCCACGTCCTACATCTCACCTCCCCTTAATTGTAGAGCACTGCAAATAACATGTGTGTACATTAAGTTCAGGATTGAGTGTGTGGTTCATGTTTGCCCTTCTTTGTGCATGTTTATAGATTATTTTATTTGCTATGCTACATTTGGTTTTGTCTCTATGTAATACAATACATTCGTTGTTTTACCAAGTTTTATTTTTTATTGTGTTGAGTTGTGAATTACACATTCAAATATGCCAAAAGATCAAACTATGAAAACTATACTGTTTAAACAGCGGATTCAAGAAAATCTCCCACTTTCTTTGTAACGTTTACAAAAGCTGTAAATAAGCCTACACAGGTCGAAACATTTAATTTTTATTATTTTTATCTGTTGTACACCAGTAATGAGTGTATATCCAGCAAACACAACACACAATCATGAACTTGAATAGTGATCAGAGTTTGAAGGGATTTACAGATTGGCATTCCTATTAGTTGTTAATACAATTACCCACCAAAGTTATACAATATATTGTATTCTATCTAAACCCTTTTTAATAAAGAAACTAGTATATGTTTAGTAACATGTGCTATATTTAAGTGCTCTTCAACTGTTTATTGACATTTTTTTTTTAAATATCAAGTATGGTTCAAACAAATGAAATGATATGCTACAATAATCTTATTTGTTATTCAAATTTTAAGTTTTGTCTTCACTTGATATGAAAGTAAACAAAATAAAAAGCGCTACTAGATATTCTCTATGAGTGAATACCACTCTGTGAAACCATTAGCAAACCACTCACCTTCGTGACACCAATAGCCAACAACTAACCTTTGTGACACCATTGGCAAACAACTCACCTTCGTGACACCAATAGCCAAAAACTAACCTTCGTGACAACAATAGCCAAAAACTCATTTTCATGACACCAGTACTTACAACTCACCTTCGTGACACCAATAGCCAACAACTAACCTTCGTGACACCAATAGCCAAAAACTCATCTTCATGACACCAATAGCAAACAACTCACCTTCGTGACACCAATAGCAAACCACTCACCTTTGTGACACCATTAGCAAACAACTAACCTCCATGAAACCAATAGCCAAAAATTAATCTTCATGACACCAGTACATAAAACTCACCTTCGTGACACCAATAGCCAACAACTAACCTTCGTGACACCAATAGAAAACCACTCACCGTCATGACACCAATAGCCAACAACTAACCTTCGTGACACCGATAGCAAACCACTCACCGTCATGACACCAATAGCTAACAACTCACCTTCATGACACCAATAGCCAACAACTAACCTTCGTGACACCAATAGCAAACAACTCACCTTCGTGACACCAATAGCTAACAACTCACCTTCATGACACCAATAGCCAGCAACTAACCTTCGTGACACCAATAGCAAACCACTAACCTTCGTGACACCAATAGCAAACCACTCACCGCCATGACATCAATAGCCAAAAACTAACCTTCATGACACCAATAGCCAAAAACTCTCCTTCGTGACACCAATAGCTAACAACTCACCTTCGTGACACTAAGAGCCAACAACTCACCTTTGTGACATCATTAGCATAACCACTCACCTTCGTGCCACCAATAGCAAACCACTCACCTTCGTGACACCAATAGCTAACCACTCACCTTCATGACACCGATAGCAAACCACTCACCTTCGTGACACTAATAGCAAACCACTCATCGCCATGACACCAATAGCCAACAACTCACCTTTGTGACATCATTAGCAAACCACTCACCTTCGTAACACCAATAGCTAACAACTAACCTTCGTGACACTAAGAGCCAACAACTCACCTTTGTGACATCATTAGCAAACCACTCACCTTCGTGACACCAATAGTCAACAACTCACCTTTGTGACATCATTAGCAAACCACTAACCTTCGTGACACCAATAGCCAACAACTCACCTTTGTGACATCATTAGCAAACCACTAACCTTCGTGACACCAATAGTCAACAACTCACCTTTGTGACATCATTAGCAAACCACTCACCTTCGTGCCACCAATAGCCAACAACTCACCTTCGTGACATCATTAGCAAACCACTAACCTTCGTGACACCAATAGCCAACAACTAACCTTCATGACACCAATAGCAAACCACTCACCTTCGTGACACCAATAACAAACAACTCACCTTCGTGACACCATTGGCAAACAACTCACCTTCGTGACACCAATAGCGCCTACATTCTCGCCGAAAGTATTGGTTCCATTCCCACTTCCCCAGAGCCCAGCAAGCACCGTGCCCAGCCCTTCTGTTCCTATTCCTCTGTTGATGGCATGGACAGGGGGAGGGGGTGCACCTACAAAATATGCAGGAGAAGGTCACAGGTGTATTGGTCCGTTGAGTTACACATGAATCAAATCTGATACTTTTGATTTAGAGTTACATTTGTCAACCCCTGAAATATCTAGGTTAATTCTTCATTCAATAGGTATTATATTTTAAGGACGGAATATATTATGAACATGTGGTATCATCAGTTACCTATACAGGGGTGCATGGATAATAGTGACATTCTCTTCCAGTTTGGTTTCTTAGAGACAGGGAGCTAGGAGTTTGAATCCCAGCTGAGTGTGCCAAGTGTTTTTTTTTCTACATGTTTTTCCATTTACCCTGCACAACAACTTTGGTTCGTTATCTTCATTATACTTCCAATCCCTGCTATCCGAGTGTAAATATGCAAATAGTATTGTCAGACAATAAAATATGGAGTAGTTACTTAGAGCTATCAAATAAACCACAGAACCTATTTCCACAGCTATATTAGCAGTGTGGCTCTTATCAGTTGAGATGTATAGTTTGTGAACAGATAGATAAAATTGAAAGATTTGTTGCACTGTACCTACTAAACAGACTAGTTCAACTCGTCAAAGTGATTTAAGTCCAAGTAAACTACAAGAAGGCTTGTTATCTTTCAGTCATAGCAAAAAACAACCTCTAGTATTTTCCCATGAGCTACGCTATTAAGTCAGTCATGTTTGTTTGGATTGAAAGGAAGTTAGTTGTTTGATCTTTATACTTAGGTTAGCATCGGTACCTACCCCTTCTCCACAGCTACAAGCAATTATCATCATTATCCTGTTATATTCATATAAAATAATTGTATCCTTTTCAGTATTCATTGGCATTAGTGTGGTTCATTAACTGAGGAGCAACTGAGCTTTAGGCTGTAGTTCACGAACTACTGAGCTATAAGTTGTAGTTAGCAACCTTCTGAGCCATCTGTTTTAGTTAGCGAGCTTCTTAGCTGCAACACCGCATAATCTTAAATCATCATCATTAAGTCATCAATATTACAATTGGTTTGCTGCAGCTTTCCACTTTTGTCTATCCTCGGCCAATTTTTGTTCATATTTGTAACTTATTTTGCCAACATCGTTCACTGTCCGAGTCATATGCTCCAGTCTTGGTCTCCCTCTTGAATTTATCCCTTCTACATCTTCATCTATAATTATCTTTATCAAACTATCATGTCTCAGTATTTGGCCTATCGTACTAACTCTTCTTTGCTGTATACCTTTCCAAAGATTCCTTTCTTCATTTGCTTTTCTTAGCACTTTTGTATTTGATACCATCTCCATTGATGATATTTTCAACATTATTCTGAAGCACCACATTTCAATTCCTTTCAGTTGCATCAATGAGCCGCGAAACATGAGGAGGTAGCTCTGTGGTATTTAATCGCACAGAGTGACAAGAGCTGAGCAGCTATAAGTCGATCATATCCATAAGGCGCAACGCTTCAAACATATGCCTTAAAGAACCTTTTCCTGATTTCCAAATTTATGCTAGTCGAGGTTAGTAATGTCTTCGTGTTAAGAAAATTTCTCTTTACCTGCGCTGTTATACCTTTAATATCATATCAACGTTTTGCAAAAACACACAGCCTCCTCAGAAGATAAGCTTGACTTATCGTGAAATCTCTCTAAGACATTTGTGCGGTGACCATATGGTTGTCATCACTGAGAAACATGATGCTGAGCACATTTCCATCAAATGGCTCGCCTATTTTGTCCCAAGATGGGTGCATCTCTTCTAAGTGTTGAACCGCATCGATATAGCCGTCTACCCGAGACGTATGAGTTGACACCAGTCACCAAATATTGCAACGATTCTATAGACACACTCATCATTGATGTGTTATGCAACACACTAATAGAGACAGTGCTACACACATCATGTCATCGTCTTGGACCATTACATGTTGGATTGTAAACTGAAAACCATTTTACTTACACATCTAATGAATCAAATAACCAAAGCTATTATTTATGCATTTTAGTGAGGATTACTCCATCAAGATATCATATTCTGAAAATTTAAAAATGACAACTGGACACGGGAATCGAACCCGGGACCTTTGGCTATCCAGGAATTGTCCCGTGCTCATGGTCATTCTTCAATCATATTTTAAGGCAGAGTCTATGATGATAGCTCGTGATCTTAATAAAAATCACACATTTTTAGCCGACGATTTCCGCACGTCCATCATAGACTCTGCCTTAAAATATGAGTGAAGAATGACCCTACGCACGAGACGACTCCTGGATAGCTCAGTGGTAAGAGCATTGGAGTACTAAGCCGAAGGTCCCGGGTTGATTTCCGTGTCCAGGTGTCATTTTTCAATTTTCATGCGTTACACATCTAAGATACATCGTAGGAAAACGTATGAGTTATTATAAGCGACATTCGTGTAAAATGTTTGGTGTTGAATCTATATAACTATACGTCTATCATATTGTGTTTTATTCATGAAAAATATGTCTCACCAACTCCTATTTTTCCATTGGGTTCCAACATTCTAACGATATCACCCATGACCTACTTTAAACCTGTCTCGACATGTGTTTATGTTCGCTAAACCAACGCCAGAAGACACATCAAGACGGTGTAAACATGTCAGGGCTGTGACTCACCAAGGATCAATGACCTGTGCTGAACACTCTTTTTCTTGTTTTATCTTATCTAGAATATTCAGCGCCACGCTTGCACCGAGCCATCCACGTTTCAACATTCTGATAACTTCACTAACTCCCAAATCAGATTCAAGGTGACGTCAATTAAACCTATGCCCCATCAGGGGTTCTCTAGTAATAGTACGGTGCACCAATATTTGGTATGCAAAATCAGGGTCCCTCTAGTGACAGTATGCTATACTTATATTTGTCCTTCCTTTGGCAGTCATAGACAAGGTCCATAGCACTAAACTGGTGCCCGAAGACAGGCTAATACGGCACAAACAACCATCAGGATTGAAACATGGTTGCGACTCACCAAGGGTCATATTTCCCAAAATAGTATATTGTTGCCGGATGGGAATAATTTGCTATGACATAATAGGGGAGTGACGGTATTAAGAGGTATTAAAATAATTCGATATGACTGGCTTTTCTTAATTTGTTGCGCGGGGAAAATTTGTTTGTGATTACTAGGAGACGATAGAATAACAAGAGGTGTTATAAAATGAAAGCCAAATTATATATTCATCGCTTCACTGATGTATTTGTCACTGGAGGGGGCGTAAGAACATTTTATGTTTTGTTGGAGCCCTCAGAAATAAAGTAAGAATTTTTTCAGGGCTGTACCAATTTATTTTGTATTCCTCCTCAATGCCTAGACTAGACGGGTAGTTAGATACAGTGAAAAAAATACATTCATTTCTACCTTAGTTATTATTTTGGTTTGTTACCAAACGGGCATAAATACTTTTTTTCTTAACTTAAATTATTTTTTAAATATAAGCGTTTGTTTAAATTGACTGATGTTTGACAGCCTGTTAGTGTAGCTGCAGCCCTGTCTGTGCAACAGTGTGATAGGTCACTTACAAGAGGTGCGACAAGGATGTATCCAGTAGAGATATTGACAATTCCAGCAGAAACTTGGAAGACCTTATCTCGGGGAATCATCGAACATAGGACATATGTTCATAAGGACTATGTTTTTTCAGGTCTACTATCCACACCCAAGCTACTCCCCACATAAATCAGAGCACTGTGTGTATGTGAGGTAGACCTACGTACCACACATCCTCGCCGTGGTGGGGTAGTAGCTTATGGACTCCACTGTACACGCCAGAACACCCGCAAGCATCCCAAGAACACCAGACGCACTCACTGTTGGAACACCCCACTGTCCTGTTGAAATATAACACCACCACAGGATGAGTACCAAACCATTCAATGTTTATATATCGAGATAAAAATTAAATATTTATTTTAGTGTGAAGTAATTTTAAAATAGGTAGAATTGAAAATATGGTTTGTCTCGTGATAGATCTCCGGTGAACATGATGTAAAGTAAAACTAAAATTACCTGGATATGGGAATCTGAACCAAGGAGACTCCTCCAGGATGCTGATCTTGACATCAGTCCTCGCCGCATGACCCAATGGCAGATAATCCGTGATAGTCAACAGTCCGCAGATACCCCACATCAACATGATGGTTAGCAGCACCTTCCAACAACAACAACATCAAGCAACCATCTTCATTCCTTCAACATGACCCAATGGCAGATAATCCGTGATNAGTCAACAGTCCGCAGATACCCCACATCAACATGATGGTTAGCAGCACCTTCCAACAACAACAACATCAAGCAACCATCTTCATTCCTTCAACATGACCCAATGGCAGATAATCCGTGATAGTCAACAGTCCGCAGATACCCCACATCAACATGATGGTTAGCAGCACCTTCCAACAACAACAACATCAAGCAACCATCTTCATTCCTTCAACATGACCCAATGGCAGATAATCCGTGATAGTCAACAGTCCGCAGATACCCCACATCAACATGATGGTTAGCGGCTACCTTCCAACAACAACAACATCAAGCAACCATCTTCATTCCTTCAACATGACCCAATGGCAGATAATCCGTGATAGTCAACAGTCCACAGATACCCCACATCAACATGATGGTTAGCAGCACCTTCCAACAACAACAACAACAACAACATCAAGCAACCATCTTCATTCCTTCAACATGACCCAATACACAAACAAGGAAACACCAGATACTCAGCCTTACAGAAGTCGCACTGCGATCCTTGAGCACTGGGGAGTGCTAGTTTCATCTCTCAGTGGTAACAACACTTCCAACTCATGTTCAAACTGTTCGTCTAATGGGGGTGGTGGTCCGAACACAGGTACCAGTGATAACACCCCTCCCCTCAACCCCCAACTTACCCCTTTCAATAAATATACCTTTTCAGACATGTAACTAGTAGATGTTATTTGAAGATTGTTTACAACAACCAGACACTTTGCAAACATTTGATTGAACAAAAATGTACCATTGTATTCTACGTTTGCTTTGTAATTTGCAGTCTAAGTAAGCTCGTTTGGTTTATGGGATGGGGTGGGGCCGCTACCTGAACCTAGTTGGTAAAAGCCTGGTCATGTGTTTTAAAGTGCCTGCTTGATAGCGATGTGTTCACGTGGGACTGCACGTAGAAATCCCCGTGTTTAAGGATCCAAGCCCTCCTAAAGAGCGCAGCCACTTGAACCTGGAGGCTGCGGTTCCTTCCGCTATATACCTTGTCTGTGACTCAGTGGAATTTAAATGTATACACTGCGTGGTTAATAATGATTAGTGGATACCCTTGTATCGGTTGTAAAACGTGCTACCGACTGATATAAGGTAGTGCACTAGTAGTTTGAATCGAACATTGTGGTCATAATAGGTTCCTACATTGCAGAACGAAACGACCGTATAACATCGCATTGCTGCTCACCTTGATTTGCCTGTATAATGTAGAATTTTGGTGGGAACAACCTTTAAGAAAATACAAACATTATTATTTTGACCGACAATTAGTACTATAAATACTTATTGACTCTCTGCCATTAAGAACTAAAAAGTTCATTGCCGCAGTTACAAAAGTATAGATCCCTATCTTGAGTTAATTCCGTCCAGTCCACATCACTCACTATCTCTTTTAGATCCATTTTAATGTTATCCTCCTATCTGCGTATAGGTCTTCCCACTGGTCTCTTCCCATTGGGTTTGCCAGTCAGTTCCCTGAACAATGTTCTAGATTCTCCCATTCGCGCTGTATACCCTACCCACCGTAATCTAATACATTTGATTATCCTAACAATGTCTTGTATTGCTTAGAGGGTATATAACTCATAATTATATAACCTATTCCACTCCCCAGTATCCGCATCCCTTTTTGGACCAAATATATTCCAAGCACCTTGTTTTCAAACACCCTAAATTTGTTTTCGTCATGTAAGGCAAGACACCACGTTTCACACCCATAAAGAACAACCGGTAACATTATTGTTTTGTATATTCAGAGTTTTACATTCCTGGACAGCAGGAGAGATGTCGACAACTTACTGACCGAGTAGTAACATGCATTTCCCGACTGTATTATTTTCTTAAGTTCCGCTATAATATCGTTATTTCTAGTTAAAATTGTTCCTATATATTTAGACTCCTCAACCCCGTAGAATGATATGTTATTCGAAATAATCTCAAAATTATCGACCCACAATCTGTGTTTTCTGTGTGATCATATACTTTATCTTTTCAGTGTTCAATTCTAAACCTATTTCCTTACTGACCTCTAATAAAATGTCTGATTTTCTTGCGACAGCTTATTTACCGTTGCCCAACAAATCTAGGTCCTCTTCGTATCCTAAAAGCTGCGTTGTTCCGTTTCATTTCCCCGCTTTCTTTCATTACTCGAGTAGCATACTATAAGTTATATTAGAAAGTATGGGGGAGAGTGCATCTTCTTGTTTCAACCCAATATGTATTTTGGCATTACCTGAAAATTGACTCCAAATCACATGACTTGACGTATGAATACGATAACGTAGATATAGTATCTGTCAGATAAGCTTCTACCTGTGAAAATTGGACTGCGGTATGATCGTCTTACGTGTGTCAGAGACTTATCATTAATGAGTCTCCCTCATGATAGACCGGGATGTCCAGTCAGGGCCGCCTCGACCATAATTTTGAGTCCGGGCGAACTTAACGTCTATCTAACGTCTTTAACGTCCTATAGACTTGAAAGGAACTCATTATAAAGTGGGTGAATTTCTGTTCCTGCCGGTTGCTTTTCTTTATTGGCGTATTACTTTAATTTCTGATTTAGAGAACAAAGTGATAGACGTATTTTCAAATAACAAGGAAATGAGGCTGGCCTTCCAATATAAAATATAAATAACAGTTAAATTTATATTTTTATCATTTTTTATTTCAATTTTGTGCCCTCCCAAGAAAAAAAGGTCACGAGCCACCACCATTGCGTCCTCTTCCCTGCTATCAATCATGTACTCTCTTTGGCGGTTTCCTTCCGACTAACAAAAATTCCGAACAAGTGTGCGGACAAAACTCGTTTCCGTTCGTAGGGTTCATATTCCGAGCGTTCCGACCCGATTAGTGTTGTGGCCAGCTTTATGTACCCCAATTCCTTTTCTAGTGAATATATCTGACAGCTAGTAAAAGATGGTGTCTTTTTATCACCACGTCTTACTACCCGTTTGGGTAATATGCTTGTTTATTAATTATGCTAATTGTTTTAAGAATAAAGAAGGTTAGGAACTTTTAGGAACTTTACCCACATTTGCGCGGAGGGAGAGTGGAAAACCAATTTTAAACTCAGTACACCCGACCGAAACTCAAACCTTGATCTCCCCGTCATCGGCAGTCTAGCCTGCTTCAAGAGTAGTGCGTTAGACAACGCAGCTGCCGAGGCATATCTAGAAATGTTACTTATATCTGCTTTTATGTATTCATAAGTAAATACATGTGATCTGCAGCTGTGACTTTTGATGTATATAATCAATGTATTTAAAATAGCACTAATAATATAAATATTGACCGCGAACAAAATGTGTGTAGATTGAAAAATGTGGGTTCGTAATAATGTCAAGGTATAACTTGTTCTACTCACAGGGAATAGTTTAAAGAGCGGGAACCACGTGATGTGGACTCCTCTGGACCTGTTGTATGTGGGGGTGGGGAAGTTAACTCCAGCCATGCATTGGGAGAACACAGTCAACATCAAGATGGTTCTGGAAATGAACAGGTGGGTTAGTCTCACACAAAATATGGGTCGCATATCACACACACACATACACATATATATTTCAAGTTTATTCTCTATTTTGAAAAACATAATATGGTTTTATTATATTTTATATTAAAACCTTAAAATCAAAACCACTACTATTATTATTAGCACCGCGTCTTACTACCCGTTCGGGTTATACGCACTTACGCTAATGTGTAATGGTAGGGTGATTGTGA
>CABEEJ010011462.1:0-10991 GCA_901482245.1 Timema douglasi | reverse complement strand
GCGCAACATCATATATTTTTCTTGGAGTATTTTAAAAAATAATCTTAGTAGAGGAAACTTAATTAATTTATATTATAAAGTTAGTCAATTTGATATAATAAAATTTCTAAAAAAAACTCCACAAAAAATGAGATAAGAATTGTGTGCAAAATAAACCACTAAAGTGGAATAAGTAGCATTTATGTCGCAGAAATCGAAGAGGCGTTGGACGACGAGTGGCATTATTTCCACCAAATCAATTTCCTCAATGAAGTTAGTCAGTGGTTAATAAGAATAATAAATATTGAATAAAGTTATTGCATTCATCGAAGTCATTATACTGGCCCAAAACAGTAAAGTTACGTTCTTGAGTCAATGTTTCTTACAAACAGATTGTTATATAGTCTGGTGGTAGCTTCCGTTTTGGAGACAGTTACTGTATCTGAATAACTCACATGTATTAGCTGTGGTCTGCTGCTATATTACATCCCATCAATCCTTTGGTTGGTAATGCTAGGGTTGTAAAGGTATTCCTGAAAGGACCAGTGATGCCTGAGCTTGGGTGTGGTCTAACACAATAACAAAAAAGAAGTACATTTCTTGGCAGTACTAAAACCTGTGTGGATATTAAATTCCTTTTGTTTGTTTTTTGTAACACATAGAAACGTTGTTGATATTATTGTTTGTCTTTTTGATAAGAAAAGTATATTTTGTGTTTTTATCAAGACCTGACTATTGTGCATTAATAAGATCATGTTATTGGAGTGTGCTCTGCTGTGGAAGATATTGATGGTGAGAATAAATAACTCAGAATTATTGTTGTGCTGTGAACCAATAGAGTTGTAAAATATTATTATCGATTATTCCCGTTAGTGGCGAGTTCGGGTACTCAGAGGCCCGAGGCTAAGTCCGGGTTGTTTTCTGCACTGGCGCCAGCCGGGCAGGCATATAAATAGTGTGTGGAAACAGGGATGTGGACTTATTTGAAGGTTTGAGGGAAGAGTAAGGGGGCGAGAACCCTTACATTCCTACTAAATTTTCTTAAATAAATACTTTCTTTTTAATTTTGCTTTCACTAACCCCGTCTTGTCGTTTTTTTTTCCTTTCTATACCTTTTTTTGCAACAATGCCCGAAAAAAAACCAAAACTCTCAAACAAAACAATACCTCGCTTCTTCTTTTCTCTTCCCCCTTCCCCCAATGTTGGAGTCCATTTCTTACCTCCAAGCATATAGTGCGGCCATTATGAGTGCTTCCTTCGACAAAATGTAATTAACTAGAATTAATTTAAAGTAGTATGAAACAAAATAAATATTCACCTAAGAATAAATTATAGCTAAATAAAATATAAATTTACAGAATTAAAATTCTTACAAAGTAAGGAGAGATAAAGTGAAGGGGGAAAGATTGAAATAAAGGAGTGAAAGACAAGGGAAAAGAAAATGACGTGAAAGGAAAGATATAAAATAGGTTTGTCCTGCACGAGGTACGTCCTGCACAGAAGCCTCCTCTTTTAGTCGCCTATTACGACAAGCAGGGGTTACTGCGGGACTATTCTAACCCCGCCCCGCAAGGGGGTATAGGACCAGTAAATTCAACCATACCAAACCAACCTAATAAAGAATAATACTTTTTTTTGTTCGAAATTTTCGCAGGGTTTACTAATTATAGATTTATATTTGCGTTCTGAGCTAGTCGCTATCTCAAACCAGGATCTGATGCTCTATTTCTGCCCATTCGGGGAGCACGAGTGACAGCGCTGATTTCAGAATTCTCCCATCGGCCAAGACGCTATCCTCCAAGGTGAAGGACACGTAAAGCTGGGCGGAAGCCTTCACCCCGAAAACGCGTGATCTTTGGAAGACACACCGGGTGGCTTCCTCGGCCAAGGCATGGTTTAAAGTTGGCTAAGACTACTAGGTGAACCCTACCTTGTTCAGACTGGTCCCGGCCAACCCACCGTTTCGCCCGGGCTTCCAAGTAGACCGTCGTTCCCTCCGACGGCGTTTGAAAATTATTGTTTTTATTCGTTTTCCGTCTAATAGCTTTATTTAGAATTTATGAATATTCTATTGATAATTTATGGATAGAATTATATTAATAATTTTTTCTATACATGAAATTATAAAAATAAAATAAACATGGGCTGATTTACAACTCGACCACCTATAGGCCTGTCCTGTTATATAGTAAGCCTTAATAAATAAAGCAAAGATGACAACTTATGCAATTTAAAAGTTACAGAAGTAAAATTTTGTATAAATTTTGAAATCAAATTAAACTAGTTTGGACCGTTAAAAGAGTATGTGTAACAGAGTTTAGTGTTTGTTGGGTGTGTTAAGAATAAGAATAAAAGTGGATCCGTGAAGGAAATAAAATGTGTAACAAATATTCAAAGAAGTTTTTTTACATTAGAACAATACATGAAATAAAAAGTGCAACAAATATTCAAAGAAGATTTTTTACATTAAAACAAAACATAAAACATTGAGAAATACGAAATGTTTAAAACAAAACTAGTAAAAAGTTTAATAACTCTGTGTCTTTCCTGAACTGGATTTGTTACTGGACTAAAGCATCTCACTCTGGATGGTGTCACTGCCGATTCCTATTGGGCGATGAAGGATGGAGACTGTGAGGGTGTCCGTGATCCTGATGATGAACCTGAGCCGCGCCTGGTGCTTGTCACCGTTGGACAGGGTTCTGATTCCGAAGGGCTTCCGGGAGCCGAAAGAGTTTTGCTGGATTTCAAATCCACGGCTGATTTGTTGCCAAAAATACTCGTACCCATAAAATATCTTTACTATATTGTGCAGTGTGTCATTTTGTATAAGGAACTGTGGTGGC
Organism: Timema douglasi; assembly: GCA_901482245.1. Lineage (NCBI taxonomy): Eukaryota > Metazoa > Arthropoda > Insecta > Phasmatodea > Timematidae > Timema > Timema douglasi. The sequence continues at coordinate 8,166 of CABEEJ010011462.1, read as the reverse complement.
ATACAATAAGGGATGAAAACCAGTATGGCTTGCTCTTTCGCATAAATAACAACTTAAAGTAAAAGTATCATGTTTCAGTTCATTGTAAGATTTATCTGAGTGGAGTAAACATGGTTTGTAGTGTATCCAGCGACCACATACATCACACATGAACCAACTAGAAGACCTTATCTAAGAATGCGATTTGGAATGACTTTGCGGGAAGATTTGGGATCTAATTCTGTATCCCATGCATTATCCCTTTAAATGCAGTGCATTACTGTATAACATATACATCACAATTGTATAAATCTGATTGTTTAGGGCAGTTTGGTGCCTCACGTACTCTCCACTCGTTAATGTCCACTTGTTCTTTACTAAATGTATTTCTTTCAGCAAAGAAATATAGAACAAGGCCAACATTTTATTGTCTTCTTCACCAATGTATGAAAAGGAATTGAAAATATACATTGGTTGTAATCTTATATTGACGTCAATTTGGCACCATTGCGTGCCATCCAGGTTACATGGTAACCAAAGCCACTCCTTACTTAAGAGTGAAATGGTACATAATAAGTTCTTGGGACGTAACGGGCGTTTCATTATTACATTATTTGAAGTACTGGGCCAGTTAATAAATACGATATCATTTCTCCAACTTTCTTACCTAAACATTGCCGCACAAGCATATATCAGTGTTGAGCGTATCCAAAAGGAGCCACTCAAATTTAAATAGGATTGATTGAACACTTTAATAACAACCCGTGTAGAATTAACCATCAAATAACATAAACCAACAATATGTTTGTACCTTTCAACTGAACACGAATAATATGGCACAGATAAGAATAACCCATTACCCTAAAATTTGTTAAGAGGATAATTTTTGGTTTTTACGTTTTCTGATTCTGGAAAACTATCCTCATCGGTAGATTCACCCTCAGAGGATATTTCAATTGGTATGGAATCCCGAGCAAAATAATTGTGCTCTTGGAATACCAAGTTTGTGTCCTTGAGAATAAACTGATCCACATGATTTTCGGGAATTCTAGAAATGTCATTTTTCAGGTCGTTACCATGGAATACATCTGTCGATGGTAGCGTGTTATGTTATTCTCTTTTCAAGAAATTATCAGTGTTCCGTATGGAAGGTATTATATATATATATCCCTGAGATTACTATTTAAGAAATTTACGATCGATGTATGTTTCCTGTAGTGTTCTTCTTTTCCATGATTCCTCAACAAGTGAGTCATCAGCGTCCTCCTCTTAATTTACTCTAAAGTGAACAACTTCTACCTTCCTCCTTTTAATTTACTCTAAAGTGAACAACTTCTACCTTCCTCCTCTTATTTTTTAAAATTCTTTTGGGTATGTTGTGCCGTATGGCTTTACAAACACCTTCCATTCGATCTTTTAAGATTTTAACAAACCTACCCGGCTTTAAATTTGTTTGGTTTTTTTATTAAAACATGTTTGAATTTTCCACGGGTGCGTTGCTCACTCAATCAATGTTGTTATTATTTTCGGAAACATTGAGCATAATATAACACCTGTCCAGAGTGGCGTAGACGGTACTAGCTTGTGTACTAAATAATAAACAAACTCTAAACACATGTATTTATTTTTATTCTGGCTAGCACTTGTTTCGTCACTAATTAGATTCAAAACCACCGAGTGGACTTTTAAAATGTGCTTGTAAAATATGCCGTCCTTGTACACGGATACAATAGGTCCATTAACCATATCTTCGTCACAGTAATTTTTGGAGTACTGGCGTCAATATTCATTTGGCTGGTAGCTAAAATTGTTAAGCTTTCCAGTACGTATGGGCTCTGACATGAGTATAATAACAAAAGGCCTACCCCTCTCTGAAATTTTACGTTTTACTCAAAATCAAAACACCAATTCCCTCAAAACATTTTTTTTTAACTTTAACACTTGTGATGCACTGCATCTTTAACGAAACAGAAATCATGTGTATGAAATGATTACAGCGAGTATGCACTGTAATCAAGTTTTCGATAGTGTGTTTGTTGATATAAGAATTAGTGACAAGAGAAAATAAATATTGTGATAGTTTAATAAACCAATACCATTCCAACTTTTGATAACAGAAAGAATCAGCGCCCAACTCCAGTCTACAATAACTAGGTTACCAAATGGCCTTTGTTTGCTGTTCACTTTAATAAATTTACGGAATAAAAGGAGAAATATTTAAATACTATACTTGTCATGGCAACTTAAAAAACACTCAATAATAGGTCATATGTAGCTCTCCAAGCGTATAAAACTTGCATAGTATAACACTCTCTTACAAACAGTTCTCATCGTTCGGTGTTTTTTTTTTNTTTTTTTTTTTTTTTTACAGTAGAGCCGTTAGCGTCCAGGTACATTGCCAAAAAGTTTTAATCAAGTCTTACTAAACAAATAAAACCCAAAAGGACTTTGAATGTGTTGAATATATTTATCGTCAGACTTTTGAACTAGAAAATACTTGCATGGATCTATAAAATAATTTTCATCTCAATCGAATTGTGAAAGAGCTTCTGACCGAGATTTCTGTAAAACAGAGAATGTTTTTATGTCCTGAAGGTGTCTCATTGAAATGGTCGTTGCATCAGATTCTCTAATTTTTTTTTATAAAATAGGATTTGGGGGTCTGTGTCGTCAGCTTATTTTGAGAAACTTTGTGTTTATCACCTCTTAGGCTAGTTGCGTAAATTTATTATCATTTGGACAATTATTTTGCGTTATCGGCCCAGTATTGTGATCTCGCACTACATCAGGGAACGTATCAACATTAATTACGAAACGAAACTGTTTATACACTTTATTAATTTTTGAATGTTTGCATTTTGCATACACGATAACACATCTCTTATCTTGTTTTCGTATATGTTTAAAGGTCAAGACGCAGTAGCTATTTAACGTGAGACGCATTTCTTTTTCCATCTCATAACGAATCTTTTATCTTTGCATTTTCTCAGCATCCCTAAGATTACTAAAATAAACTTTAAATCAACCTTCATAATTAGGGCAGTTACAAGGATGCGGGCTAGTATTACTTGATTTTGTAATAGGGGCTTTGCAATAATTCCCATTTTTTGGTGCGGTAGAGATGGTAACATTTACATTTTCAGCCTGCTTTTTAACATCTATCCTGAACCGTTGTTTTGTACAAGAACTATGGCTACCTGCACAGCGTACATAAATAACACCTTTAAGATGTCTTTGTCTATATTCTCCGAAACACAAATAACAATCTATAAACACAAATATTTTTAGTTATTCACAAACCCATTGGCGTAACGAGCGGCATGAAAGTCTAGCTTTTATTTGTAAAAAATATTGCCAATGCTGTGTTCGGAACAAGGTTTGTAGTATCTGAAGATGTCAGCTGGGTAACAGAAACATCTGATGAAGTTGTCTTGTCTAGATATATTTTTACCAGTTTTGCAATAATTGAACTAAACAGAATCTCTAGAAGACAATCGACAGGTTTTTGTAACGGTAATTTATGTATATCAAAGACAGCTTCTGTGTTATGAAGGTCGTCACTAATAATAGGAGAAATATTTTCATTTTCACATTGTTCTGTGCTCTAATTTCTGATTATTTATAATGTGGTGTTATTTCTATATAATGCTTTTTGGGATAAAGATTATTTGATCTTGATATTTGATCTTTTAGCCCATATTCAAGACAAGCGTGCCATTTTCATTATCTATAGGATGATATTTTCAACCCAAAATGGCATCAAAACTTTATTTGACTTTTTCATGGTGAGTATAGTTTGTGGAATATGGTTTTGATTTTCTTTGAAGTGTTTTTGAATTGCAGCCCTAACCCCTTTTCTACTATTTTGAGTAGGTAGAAAGCGTAATTCTTTTTTTTTTTTCTAAGAAAGTTCATTGTTCCAACTCGCTGGCACCTTTTTGTCAGTACAAGTTCCGTGGCAACGTAGAAACATTTTGACTATAAAGTTATTATCTACAACTCCAAACTTTTACCTGCGGCCCGATGTTTGTGTCCTCTTGAATCCTAACTCTAAAGCTGTTAAGTTACCTAATGCTGATGTATTTGGCATGCCTTCTCGGATTGAGACCATATCGTAGCAACTATCGGTGGTAGTTATCTCCAAGAGGAGTGATATTAAATTATATTTGTCTGTAATTTGTTCTGGTGTATTATTTTCGTAGGTTGTGTTAGCTAGCTTACAACCCCTCAAATTTTTTGCGCTGAAGTAATTTTTTGTTGGTTTGTTTGTGAGGTTTTAGGCATATTCGTTGTGGTTTTGTTGCTTATCGGCTTAACATTAGGATATATATATATATAGGAAGGCTTTTTGGGTCCGAATATGTTTTTCGTGAGAAGGGAATGAATAATGAATTTGGTTTTGTTTGTGTACGTTTGTTGTGAAGTGCTTATTTCATATGCTTTATGTTTAGCGATTATATGGCTGTTTCAATATTTTTATTTAAGAGTGTATGGTTGATAGTTGATTTTGTTTCTGTGCTTACATTACTATGATTTTTTTATAACGTATCATTTATTAAGCTATTCATTTTAATGTGATATTTACCAGAAATAATCTTTCTGCAAACAGAATTTCTTAGAATTTTTGACGTGAGCTTGTCTTGGCTAGTAAAATGTCTCGGTGCTTAAATATTATCGATTGGACAAGGAAGAAGCTTATCGGAACTCAACATTTGTGATAAATGTCATCATTTGTGTGTCAATATATTCCTCATGGTCTGGACCGCGATCAAATACTATTGCAAATAAACCACAATCAGGTCCACGCTGTTGTTTGACTTTGTGAAAAATAAGTTCTGTGTAATATGGAAACATTTTAGAAATAATGGATTGTGCTACTATTGTTAATGTTGTTTTACTAAGACTGTCAAAGATATGTATAGCGCCGCTGTAATAAAAGAGGGTGATGTAATGTCCAACTGCCACATAATTTTCATTATGAGTTGAATAAAATATTTGTATAAAATTTGCCTAAGCCGGGATTGTTTCAATCATTGCCAGTGTAACACACATCGTGCATGGAATAAAGGAAATGCTGTGATAAAATACAGTTGAATCTATTGATATGATCAGATAAAACCCATTCTGCAGAGATAATAGTCCTGTAAAACTCTTCTTCTGATAGTTCCTCAAAATCACCAACAGCTTAAAACTTCATTATTATATCATAAAAATACTTTAGAAAATATTATACATATATAGACACTGGCCTAAACAGGTCATTTACTAATATGGAAGGATGGGCATGGAGCATAAAGAATCTTGTTTCGTTTTAGTGTGTTGGGGAAGATTCCTGTGAGTATTGGTGAGTATCTGATTAAAAAAATTAGTTTGTTCAGTTATAACATTTTTGTTGTTGATTAGAGCAGTTTGAATGAATATATTTTCAGCAGCATTCATGCTTGTGCCTCTTAAGAGATTTATACATCAACTTCATGCATTTTTCCATAGGGGTAGGTTGATGACCAGAAAATTTGGATTTATTTCTGTCGTATTTAAAGTCACTTAAGTGTTCAGAAAACTTAGTTGAAATTTGGCATCCAGAATGACCAATATACACACTATTAAACTCGCAGGTGAGTTGGTATGTACCAATTTGTTGATATTGATTGGTTTTATTGAGGTTAGAATTATTGATATATTTTTAATGTTGTTATTAGTGCTGGAAGCAATTTTAAGTTTGTGTTTTTTGAAGATGTTAGTGATGGTGTTGATTTCATTCCCAGTGTAATTGAATTTGATCCATTTGGTTTTGTTATTTGGAATGGTATTGGGATTGCTTAGAGTAATTTTGTTATTTAATTGTGATTTTTGTTTTTGAAGGATACAGTATACAAAAGAATGGGAGTAACCATTAGAGATGGCTAATTGTTTTATGGTGTTTAGTTCGTTCGTATAATTCTTTCTATTTAGAGGTATAAGGAGTAAGCTATATATCATGCTGTTGAAAGCGGCTTTTTTATGGTTAGAGGGGGGGGGTGATTAGAATCATTGAGGAATATTGTGTCAGTATGCATAGGTTTCCTATAGATTTTATATTCAAAGTTTTTATGTATTAAAATGTCAAAACAGTTGATACCTCTTTTGGTTCCATATTCGACAGTGAATTTTAGATTGATATGAATATTATTCATATTTTTATTTATATCAGGTAAAGAAGAGTTAGGGAGATATTCGTAGATCACCAGAATGTCGTCAACGAATCGACAATAAAATGTTACATTCAAAAAGGTTTTAAGTTCATTTAGTATTTTGCTGTCGTAATGCTGTAGGAAAATGTCAGACATAAGCCATGAGATGGGAGAACCAACCCATAACCAAACCATCATTTTGAGAGTAGAACTTGTCGTTGAATTGAAAATAGTTTTGGTCGGAAACAGTTCTAAGGACGGAAATGATTTGTTTGAAATATTCAGAAGAAGCATTATTTTTTTTCTAAGATCATTTTACTGATGAATGATCGTGTTAAGAGGGCTTTTTGAATGATCGTGTGAAGAAAGTTTAATGTATAATCGTCTGAAGAAGGCTTATTGTATGATCGTGTGAAGAGGGCTTGTTGAAAAATCGTGTGAAGAGGGCTTATTGCATTCTCGTGTGAAGAGGGCTTATTGCATTATCGTGTGAAGAGGGCTTTTTGCATTATCGTGTGAAGAGGGCTTTTTGCATTATCGTGTGAAGAGAGCTTATCGCATTATCGTGTGAAGAGGACTTATCGCATTATTGTGTGAAAAGGGCTTATTGCATGATCATGTGAAGAGTGCGCCAGCTAGTTCTGCTAGTGTAAGATTGCCAAATATTTTGTAGTTAATTTTTTCTACTTGATCTAAGAAACTACTTGCAACATTTAGGTCGATTCCTACAGGCACATAAATGAACCTGGAGTCTGCACGTAAAAGGAACGTGCTCCAACAACTTTCGAGCCCCTCATTCGGTAATTCAAATTTTGGTAATTCCCCCGTTTCCACCCAATCAAGCTTCAGCCCCTTCCCTGAAATACTTGCATACCAAATGTCTAGTAATTCTTCTGGCTCTTATTGTGGCCTATCTATCAATGGGACAAATCTTGGTCTGTATGCTCAAGGCAGAGCGATTTTAAGGATGTGGGGACTTTTAGAAAAAAAAAATTCTTGGTCAGTCCCTGTTGTTTTATATTCATTGTAATAATTGTTATCTTCCAGGAAATTCATCAAAGATTTTAAAATGTTTGTATTTGTTCAGGGATCAAATAGTCCTTTGCTGAGCTAATATTCTCTCTCTCTCTCTCTAGGTTAAAAGTAATTATGACATCACCTGGATTTATTTGTGTTCGTTTTCTTCCATTGGCTTTTTCAGGACTCCCACATGTTATTGTTACTTCCACCCCAAGTTTGTGTTTCCTTGATACAAGGTCTGGTTTGGATTTTACTGGCTTTCACCCAGTTATTGATTGGTACCTATTGCTGGCTGTTGTTCTTGGTATCATTTCTAATATCTTAATTTCTTTTGCTCCTCCAGAAGTTGTGTATTGGTCGCTTATTAAAGCAAAATTTTTTAGGATTCTCACTACTTTTTCAAGAGTGTTTGGTCATTCCCGGCTTATAAGGTCTTCTTCTATTTGTTAGGATTATTAAACAAATGCTGAGTATATTAGAGATAGTTTTAATAGTTTACTTATTAAGAAAATGGGGGCACATAATAAAGTAGTAATGCCAAGTCGGCCATCTTGAGACTGAGACAATTAATGAACAGCTTCTGTGATCTAGGACATTAGGATTTCGAAATCTATTTTCCAAATGCTCATAAACCAACCCTTTTGCCATATCCTTTATAATTTCAGAGCTTTCGGATGACAGTCCTTAAAGCACGTATGCGTTAGCTAAAGATATATCCAACATTCGATAAAATATGGTACAAGGCCATCGACGTGATCTCCTTTTGCAAGTAATCTTTGAACATTTTTCACCGAGAGCATCAACACCTCCTTTAGTTACATTGTAAAATCAATTTATTTCCGGTAAACCATTCATTTCATCTATGACAGTGCTGTGGTGCATAGAAGATACTAAAATGACAGACTTATTTTTCTTAGTCATCCGTGAGAGCAGAGTTAGGTCTTAGTAAAACCATAAGACAAGAGCCAACTTCCCTTTGCCTAAGGTTTTTGAACTG
>CABEEJ010011461.1:0-10992 GCA_901482245.1 Timema douglasi | reverse complement strand
TGTCCCTTGGACCGAGAGTCCCACATAGCCCGGTAAAGTGCAGTCTCCTCTCAACAGACACAGAGGAAAGGACCAGTTGTTTGTTGGCCCAAGAGTCCCATGGCCCGGTAAAGTGCAGACAGGTTGAAAGACCAGTATTAATTATTACATTGTGAAACTAAAACTACCCGCGCGGCCCACTTTCCCGTCTGGACTCGCTCCTGCTTCTATAGTGGGATCGCTGTGAGAGAGCTTTGGCCGGCAATCTCAAATATTTAATTAAACTCCACTTTCATACCTTAGTCATTCGATCTGCAGATGTTAGGCTAAAACAATTTATTTTCCTAACCAACGTTAGTTACATTGTTTATATCTTCTGAAAGTGTCCTAGGTAAATAAATTCCACTATCAGGCCCGGATTTGCACTTATTTATGCCGTAGGCCAAAGTTCATAGCCTCCACCCTCCCACCCCCTCTAAATATATATGAACATTAAAATTATTTAAGATCTTCCGAAAGCTATCAGGGCTCAACAGATTTTATGTTAAATAATAATAGATTCTCTTTATTCAGTAAGATTTTATTTGTAACACACAGTCAATAGGTATTTGTTTAGTATTAAAACTACTTAACGTTTAAAGTTAATAGAAAATAAACATTTTCTGATCTGTATATAAAATATGAATTGAGGACATCATGGTAAATTATAATACAATTGAAATGAAAAGGCACATAAAAAGAAACATAATATTACTCAGTATTTAAGTCCATACAATGGTAAAATTTGAAAAAAATATAGAAAACCAAGAATATTTTGAATACAAAGTTATTTTAACACAGTTTTATAACATTCAAAAATTTCTTTCTTCGTGCTTTGGACCAAGCAAAAGCTTTGGTGGTTCCGTTGAAATCAACACCGAGTCGAATCTGCCTCAATGCAGAGAAGCGCCAGAGAGTTAAGTTTCAAACTATGGAATCTTTTTTATCCTTTTTCAAACATGAAAAGGACCTCTAAGCTGATGCATTCGTAACAGGTGTTCAAAAATACATTATTAACAAGGATAGCCACATTTGGATAGTTTTCAGGTCATTTTCCCTTTGTCATTAGTAAAGTGATACTGGCTTCCTATATTCAACCTTGTTGGTTAGAAGACGAGATTTGGGGTGAAGTAACTCGTCACAAACCGACGGTTCTAAGTCTTCCTTAAAAAGTTTGAGAAGTTTCCTCCCCTCGTCCATAAGTTCTGCAGGGGTCAAACTTCACATTTTTGTGATGGTAGTAAATCTGTCTGAGAAATTTTCATAAGCAACTTTTTTTTTTAATTTCTTCTTTCAGCTTGTCAAAAATGGGGATTAACGAGTTCACTCTGACATTGTATAGGCCAGAAAAACGTACTTCGCCATGGCGGGTCTCATCCGCTTGAAGTTTTCTGACAGTCTACCGTCCCTCATCTTGCTCGTATGTTGTTTTTTCCCGCAGACTTCTAGAGCTTTCTCTTCATACAAATCAAACTGCTCCCGAAGCTCATCGATGGACTTAATGAGTGACTTGAGAACTTTTATTAGTGCCAAGACATCTACATCAACGTTCTGCAAATATTTGTTCACCTTGTGCAGTCTGAGGACAGTTCCCCAAACCTGTGCCTCACTCTCACTCTCACTCTCACTCTCACTCTCACTCTCACTCTCTCCGTTTTCCCAACTACCAACTACCCTATCTGCGGCCTAGGCCATGGCCTAAGTTGACCTTATGGGAAATCCGAGCTTGTCCATGATACTCTCCAATTTGTATATAAGAACCTTATTTGGCAATTATAAAAGTTGCTAGATTTACCTACTTTCACTTATTCATATGCAACGTCATGTGGTCTAAGGCTGTCTCTTTTGATAGATATTCTCAATAACTATAAAATTACAATAATATATTTATCACCGCGCAACACCTGGCAACAGGTGTTATGAAGGCTAGCTTCCTATTGGGTAGAGGAAGCTAGCGTTACTTGCTTTTTTTGGGGTAAATACTGCGTTCACTTTTGAAAGAAAAAATAAGTTTTAATTGATCAATCCATGGACATTATTTCTGAAAAGTTCGTGATTCTCCATGGATGAAGAATTGAAAGGATATTTTACATACCATACTTTAAAGAAAAATGCACTTCATCCATGACTTTTTAAATATATGAGAAGGCTCCAAATCATTATCGTTACAAGCGTTGCGCGATATCTGACACTCACAAAGGTCTGAAATTTTAGCATTAGTAGACCCTGTGCAAAACACGTGCACACTCGAAGCTGTAATTTTAAAATTTGAATTAGATTTTTTAAATTAATTAAGAACTGAGTCAAAATAAATAAAAATTAGTTTTTTCTTGTTTTTCCCTGTTAATTTGAAGCAAAGGAAAGCTTTACCCTGGGCAACTTCTGATAGTATTAAATAAGTAAAGGAGATTGATTAAAATGATTAAAATGTATTCTTTGAATAATCTCATGTTATATCAAACCTAAACGCAAAACAAAGGGGAGAGTTATTTGAGGAGGGGGAGGGGGGAAGAGAAGTCAATTTTAAAAAGTGTGCCGTAGGAAAAAAATTAATTATAAAGGTATCTGATATATGTTCCGGTTTTTTCAAGCTTGAAGCATGTTAATTGTTTTAAAAGTCCACTATAATCAGGATGCATTTGGCTCGTTAGGTACCTGAAGTAATAACAATGAACATACTAACACACCGGAAATAAAATTAAGAACTATTTAATAAAAGCCACCTAAGTAGGTTACAGCTCGCAACTGGAGCGTTGATATTCCTAAATGACGGTGATTATATTTTGATAACTAAACCTGTTCAATGACATGTTGCGGTCGTCCGGATAGCAATCTAAACATTGGATATTACTATACAGTGTGCACCACAAGTAAGCACACACTCACAATGTTTGTCGAGCGCTAAAATCTCAAGATCAAAAGTCCTGTCCTCATGGCTGGACAGTAAACTAAAGTATAATATTGCCAAGCTTGAGCCTATTCAATAGACTAAAAAATAATACGTTTGATATCAAGGAAGGTAGAATTAACGGCGCCTGTTTTACCTTCACGTGAGGAACTGCACCTGCATTCGCACCGAAGATGTAAAAACTAGAATCACATATAAAACTATTCACAGTACCCTCTAACTGAGATTCGAACCTGATTCACTAAGGTTTTGAATATTTAAGTATACGGCCTATATAGAACACAAATTCAACACCCAAACGCTGTAACCTTTAAGTGAGCGTGAAAAGAGAACCGCAGTCGCTGTTACTACTTTATTGAAACTCTTGATAACGTTTCTGGTGTTAACGTTCTTTTGCCTCATTCACAAGGGCGATCGATGTTTTCATACTTAATTCGGTAGATATGTCGAAATGTTTATGACAACTATCACAAAATAACCGGAGAAATTCTCCCTTAACGGACACCTCTGAGTAGCGAATTTTTCTTTATAACGGACAGCTTAAATTTCCACGGCAAAATAACATAGGCTCACCCTTCCGAACCTCCATCGGGGGTTGTTACAGCAGTTTAATCTATGCTCGTGCGCACATATAGGGCTACTGTTCACATTTTGTTTTGTATGCGTATTGTTCTACGCAATAAAATAAACTCTGCCGTATTTATTTATATTTTAAATGGAAATATTAAAAGGCAGTGAATAAATGCGAATTCATTAAATGGGAGTGTAGCATCTGGCCGCGTCAAAATAATAATTTCACACTTAAGAATAGAGTAAAACTTAATAAAACATAAACCTCAACAGAATTTAAATTCTTACACTGTACAGTAAGTTACGTATAATATTAGCCTGCATCTTGCAGACAATACTGCGCAATGCAATAGGCCTTGGTAGATTGGTCTAGTTAATATAGCTATATATAGATTAAACTGTGTTCAAGCACTATGACGATTTTCCAAATAGCGGACACTTCTTAATACCGGACTTTTTATTTACCCCCGGAAATTGTCCGATATTAAAAAATTTAATTGTACAAACAATAATATGACGTAGCTTTGTAGGTCATTGTGATCATCCTTGTTTCAAGAATAGGTTATTAACAAAAATATAATTATGTATATTTCGAAACAAACAGGTATATTTTTTTAAATTATAAATAAATCGAGAAAATTTAACTAAAACAAATTCCGTAAATCCTTTTTATCTAGACAACACACGAGTGAAAGACAGCTTGTGGTAGTCCACTTATACTTATTAATTATGTACGAAAACATCGCTCGTGTGAACGAGTCATCACGCAGGTGGATTAAACTGGACCTGTATTCTTGAGTGCATTTTTGAGCATCTCGTATGGTTTTCTAATCAAAGTAAAATGGTAAAACCATAGGAGATAGCTTTGAAAGCACTCAAGAATACATAACTTAAGGTGTAAATTTTAAAACTTGTGATATCTCGATCGCATCTGTTTCATTTAAATAGTTGGACAATGTTTCATCTCACATCTATAATTGCCGCCACGGAGACTTGCGCCATTTCAAAGCGTTGCTCTACCGGATACCCGTACAAATACTTCGAATAATGGAAAAGGAATGAGTAGGATATAATTTAGACGAATGTACCTTCATTTGTGTGAGTAAAGAGAGGTATATACCATTTAAAAATAAATGATACGGTACAGTAACACGTAACTTCTAATACAGTATGTTATTATGTGCAACTAAATTTTCAAAAACAGATCTTCGGTACTTATATATGAGGTATACAGTGCTATTTATATAGTAAATCACTCCCCAGATATCCATCATTAACAAAATCGCAAGCCAATCATAAACAAAATCGTTAGCCACTTTTGAATAGTTTCAAATTTTCCAAAATTAGTAATGAGTAAGCTACCCTTGATTTTAGAAATGAAATGAAAATCACGAATTATCGCATGCTATCACCATATAACATCTACGTATAAAGTTTGATCAAAATCCGACAAACCGTTTGATTTGTAGGCCTAGGTACAAATAGACAGAAGTGTGAACTAATTGTAAAAACAAACCATTTTGGGTTCTGCGGCACATTACTCGGTAAACAGGATCCGTCATAATTTTCATGTGTTTTTTTTCTGTATTAATAAGTAGAAAGTACTTTAGTACACCCGTCAGAGATTCGAACCCAACCTCTCCTTCAGCGACAAACTTAGACAAAAGAGGACTGACGCCCTGTGTACTTGTGTCCCCCCGGCGCAGGTACACTTCAAACACTAACATAGATAAAGATGTGATACTGTATATTATTTCGTGCCGCGTCTCTAAGGTGCCCTCGCCGCGACCGCAATATTCCGGATCACGGCGCGACCTCGGTGGGACATCCACGTCGTGGGTTTCATTAAATTATTCCCGTGTACACACTGCATAGTGACAATATAGACTCGCCTGTTGTCAGAGATAGAGCCAGCTGGTTCAGATCCCACTGGGAACGGTGGAGAGCGGTTTTTTCCGTGTAGCAATATTTTTTGTAGGGTTTTTAATCTTGATTGCCCAGGGTGTCCAACCAAACTATATTTTTAAATTCCAAGTTTTCCAGGCCCAATTTTCAACTTTGCGAGTTAGTATAAATTATAAAAAGTATTTGATTAATAATACATATTATATTATTAATATATCAATAATATTTTTAGATGCATACACATTCTAAAATTCTGTCACCCTATGAAGGGGTTAAAAGATTTCTGCCAAAGGGATGGGCCATTGGGTAGTGCTATATAAGTTAGATCTCAGTGAAATCATATTGAGACATTGAAGGATCACGTCACGCCAGTACAATTTAAATTATTGGAGGGCATTATTTTTTAGTTTATTATGCCCATAATATAATCAAATTCACGTACATGTGTATAGCCATGACTCAATTTTAGATAAAGACACGCGGTAGAGGGAGGGAGAAGACACAAACCATATGTTGACCTTGAGAATTGAGATTGAGATACTCAACAATGGACAAGTGTGTTTATTATTATTATTAGCACCGCGTCTTACTACCCGTTCGGGTTATACGCACTTACGCTAATGTGAATCGGTAGGGTGATTGTGAGATGAAATGGAGGACCTACAGTTTAACGTGGAATCCGAACCATGGTGGAGGCCTGGCATTCCTCACATTNGTGTCTTGTCAGAGGTGAAGGAAGGGTTTGGTAATCAGATAAATCTTTGCCGGGACTGAGGATTGAACCCCGGCCGCCAGCATAGAAGTCTGACACCTTACCCCTGGACCGCCAGGTCACCGACAAGTGTGTTAAAAGAGATTAGCGGCGTGTATCAACTCGAAGAAAATGTTAGTTTGACTATTGTAAATAAAAGTTGGGTATTTTATTAGTGAGTATGTGCAAATTACAGAAATTCGATTAATGTCCTTGACCAAAAAAATTCTCCGACTCTTCTCTGTTTTCCAGGTCGCCGGCGCCCAGCTACCCTCCTCATCCTTATCGTAGTAAGTCAATGATATCCCCTTAAATGAGTATCCTAAAAAATAAATATATATTTCTACAGTCCAAGATTCCAGGAAAGAAGAACCTTGTGCCATTTCACACGCGCGTTTAGTTAAAATACATGGTCCACGTGACTAATTCCACACGGCACACGGACGGCTATCTACCGCGCGTTTTTAGATGTAACTTTGCTCTTTGTTTCAAGGTCATGTCTGAGCCTTCGTCCCCTAGCTCCTCGCCCCTGGAAAACGGGGAATTGATACCGAGACTTGGGTTTTGCGTGAAGACACGACCAATTTTTTGCGACTAAGTTGGGAAGAATATACGGGAGAGATCTTCGAAAATAATAATTGAAAATCTAGATTGGTAATTGATTAGGCTAAATAGCAAGTGAAATGCACTCGCAGTCAAACAACTATCTATTTAATGAGTGAACTAAAACACTTTGTTTAGCACCACGTATTACTACTCATTAAGGTTATACGCTTATGCACTAATTATGTTAATTGGTTAGGGATTAAGAAAGTTGAATTAATAGAAAGTGTACCTGCATTTGCGTGCAGAGTGGTAAACCATTTAGGTAAAACCATCTTCAGTACACCCGACCGGAATCGAGCCACGATCTCTCCATCATCAGCAGTCTAGTATATTGCTAGAGTAGCGTCTTAGACCATGCGGCCACCTAAGCGGGTAACTTCTTGGTTCTGTGTTATAATTAATTATATAAGTTGAAATTGCTAGTACTCGATTCATCTCCATTGTGTGAAGAAAACTTGCTACCGACACCCACATCTGTAGTCGCATGGTCTAACTTGTCACTCCTGTGATAGCAGATTTTCCGAAGACTGGGAGATCGGGGTTCGAATCCAGCTTGAGTGTAGCGTGGGTTATTCTCTCTACTGTTTCCCACTCTCCCTCCACAAAAATGCGAGCACATTTCCTCTGAACTTATACCTTTCTCTTCCCTAACTCATTGGTGTAAGTATGTGGATAAACCGAATGGGCATTAAAACTCGGTTTCAATCACTTCTGTTTGTTCAATTTTCTTTACTCTATTATAAAATATGTCACGAAATATTGAAAATCGTACAGATTAACGCCACCGTTATATTTCAAATAATACCTTGAGTAGTTTTTTATTTATAAAAATAATTATAATCCAGTTCACATATTGTTTAGAAACTGTGTTGGCCATAATCAGTTTTCCATTAAAAAGTCTTAAAATATAATATTTTGTCTCGTTAATAGGTATCTTCTAATTTTAAAGAATGGGATGATTATTTCAACGCCATTCTGTAAATAGTATTATTTTATAATTATATGAACCCGCCTCGGTGGCGTAGTTGGCTAACGCTCTTGTGTTGAGCCCGACTGCTGAGGACGGGGGGATCGAGGTTCGAATCTCGGTCGGGTGAAGTGGGGGTGGTTTTTCCTAAATGGTTTTCCACTCTTCCTCCACGCAAATGCGGATTATCTTCCTCTAATTCAACCTTCCCAATTCCTAATCCATTAGCGTAATTAGTACTTCAAAGCGTATAACCCGAATGGGTAGTAAAGACGCGGTGCTAAATAAATATAATTATATGCATGCCAGTTCTTAAAATTCACCTAAAACTCAACGTGTGATCAAATTAAATGTTAAAACGAAGCCCATGTGCAGAAATAAATAAATGAATGCATAAAGCCCCCCACACACACGCTCACACGGTGTGATATAACATACTAGCTGGCTCGCCCAACTCCTTGTTTGTCAGGAAAGTCGAACAGCACCAGTGAGGCGGAACAGCTAGCGACTATACCGCCGGACCTGTCAATAGCGGAATACAGGAACTAAGCTCTGACCCTCTCGAACCAATATCCGGCCTCAATTCAACACCCGCTCTTGTTTCACAGGGTGTCTGTGTCACGAGTGGTTAGGGAGGGCCGTTTCAATCCTAGCCATTACACGAGATAATTATCATCCACCTGGTCACATTAAAAAACTAGCTCACCGCCCAATTTTCATAGGAAGGCTCTATTTGACAGCTAGAAAAGTTACCAGATCTACTCTCATGTATCCATTCCCCAAACCATATGATCTGCAAGACCATATTATGTTGAGCGTTTTAGCAAAGCGTCTAACCGCCCGTTTGGGCTATACGTATATGTACCAATTTCATATATGTGTTAGGGATTAGCAAGGTTAATTTAGAGTAAGTGCACACGAATTTACATGGAAGGAGAGTGGGAAACTATTTATGAAAAAATACCCTCAGTGCACCCGACCGGGATCGAAACACGATCTCCCCGTCTTTGGCAGTCCAGTCTAGCACAAGTGTAGTGCGCTAGTCTACGCGGCCACCGAAGTGAGTTATGGTGAGTTTTGGCAAATAATTAATTCTCAATAGTTTTACTCTAGTCACTTCGGCAAATGTTTGCTATAAAGAACCTGCTCGCCGTCATCTACCTACACTCAAAACGTACATAGATTATAGATCTACTTTCACGTATTCATACGTCAAGCTGCGTTATATTATCTTGATCTGTCATGTTTGATAGATTTGAAATTATAACCTACAAATAAAATAGTAATCTGAAATTGGCCGCGAAAAAAAATAATAATTGTAATGTCCAAGTCCAAAAGGTTCTTCCTACTAAAATCTTATTATGGAAATAAATCTGTTAACTTAATTGAGTGTGTGACTTTCAGAATTCCGAGTATGGTAGGTTGTAAAATCAAAGTTTTTTGTCTAGCTAATTAAAAAGAAGCTGTTGGTGTTTATAGTCTTCTAGGGCCATCCATATTTCCGCGTGTTTATAATGCATGTGAAAATGAAACACGAGCATGAAAGTGAAATGATTGCCAATAATTTCTAAACGCCCCTAGGGCCTCGCCGCTGGCGTTGCAGGTCAAGGCGATCAGACTGTAAAAGTAACCGCGGAGCGCTGTCGACGGTAAAATTACACGTGGATCGCATATCGTGTGAAACTACATCAGGTAATACAATCTACAACCTCAGTTCAACCGAGCTCGGAGGGAGCAATCTCTATTCTATAATGCTTCATACACTTGGAGCGTTTACAAAACCTGACTAGAATCCGAGAAACTAGAGTTTAGAAATCGAATCTTTACGCTAATGTGGTAGGGTGATTGTGAGATGAAATGGAGGCTCTACAGTTTAACGTGGAATCCGAACCACGGCGGAGGCCTGGCATTCCACACATTCACAAGCTGTGATTAATACACGTCTTGTGAGAGGTAAAAGAAAGGGTTTGGCAATCAGATAAATTTGCACCGGGACCGAAGATTGAACCCCGGACCCCCAGCACAGAAGTGTGACACCTTACCCTTAGCCCACCAGGTCACCTACAAACTTTATAAGTTAAACTCAAAATGATCATCATCCTTCCACACGAATGAAGGTGCATACATAAATTCCCATTTCTCACCCTGTTTCCTCAGTGGATACAGAGTGTTACAATGATTTAGTCATGGATTACTGCTGCAACATTGTTTCAACCCTCGTTTCCTGGATATGGATATTGTTACAATAATGGGTTGGGAATGAGGAAGGTAGAATTATAAAAAGTTTGCCTGCATTTGAGTGGAAAGAGTGTGGGGGAACTATTCAGGAAAGAACACTTTAAAACACCAACCTTTCTAATGACCGCCTTTATCCGCGTACCATCGGTGCGGGTCATATATATTTTTTCTCTCAACGATTTAGTAGCCGTTCGTGTTGTACACAATATACAACATACATTAATTACGCTAGTGGAATAGATATTATGAAGGTAGTACTTTACAAGAAATGTATCCGGATTTCCGTGGAGAGAGTGGGAAAACATTTATGAAAAAAACACCCCCAATGCATCCGTTCGGGTTTAGAACACCGATCTTCCCGTCACCTGCACTCCACTGTAAGTGAGAGTGACTAGTTAAATCATGCTACGGGGAAATTATCCAATAGATGAAAAACCAAGAGCCGGGGCTGGGTGTGTAGTAATAGACGCAATGTCCTCTGTTAAGTTTTTGTAGGCCGTGATATTCAATTAGTAAATATCCAGGCGCCAGTGTTGAATGTGTAGTATTAAAATGACTATTAAGTTTAAGTTAGTTTGTAATTTATGAGCTAATAATATTAACTGTGTTATGTGAAAGTGCACGATAAATATCTGACGTCTAATATAATAAGTTATTTTACGAAGACATATAATAGTCCAAAGACCTTCATAATATATTCGTCCGCTTCCCACACGAACATACATTTTATTATAGATCCCAGCAGGACACAATGGGCGGGTGACGTAATCGGCTATTCATGTTTTTAAAACGGTCATTTATGTGTTTCGTGATTAGAGAATGACGACTGGGGGAAAAGAGTTGCCCGTTACTCACGCGTTCATTCGCTACCAGGAGTATAGCACCCAATTGCCACCCGATGTCAGCTGAGGTCAGAGGTTCGAATTCCGGCCGAGTGTCTTCGGGATGAGTTTAAATCACTGTCGTTTCCTCGTCCACTCACCATTCTAATGAGGGCATATTTCCTTTTAGCTTTCCTTAACCCTCCTA
>CABEEJ010011460.1:0-10994 GCA_901482245.1 Timema douglasi | reverse complement strand
ACTCTGAGCATGCGCATCAAGAAGAAAAGAGGTTGTTGACCTTGCAAGTTAGTTTTAAAGTGAACCTTTAACACATGGCCTGGTGCGCGGCTTGATAGCGAACTTGGCGATTGTTTTGATCAACTAAAGCGTTACTACCAGTAATAATGTTTTTTAAGGTGTGGTTTTTCTTTTTCAATCTGTACACTAATAGCTAAGTACAATAATTATGTAAATATTAATTAATTAGTTTATAATAATTTACTGGTTTAGTGCTTATTTTAAATCTCAAAATGAATTTGCTCAAAACCTTAATTATAAAAAAAACTTGGTTTATGTAAATAGTTGTTATTTGTTAACGAGTTCGAGTTAGTGTTTTTTTAAATATTAAAATGAATTTTGTGAAAAACATTTTGAAAAAAAAAAATCTTTGTATACTCAAGAAGAAAAATTAGAAATTAAAAAACTTGGTAGACCGACACCAAATATTGTTTTAGAAAAACTAACAAAAACTAAATATCAAGAGTTTACTAGAAAATTAAACGTATAAACTTACAAAAAGCATCCATGGCTATGTGGTTGTGATGTAAAAAATGCATTGTTCTGCTTTCCGTGTTTACTTTTTGGTGGTGACTTATCTTGGACGAATTTAAGTATGACTGATTTGAACCATTTAAGTGAGCGAATTAAAAAGCATGAAATATAATTGTTACACAATAACAATTCTTTAGATTTGGCTGTACTTGGCAAGACCAACATACGTTCACAGTTAGATTCTGGATACAGAAGAGCTATCGAGCTTCACAATAAAAAAAAGTTACTAACAACAAGTATGTTTTAAATACTATCCTAAACTTTATTCGATTCTGTGACGCTTTAGAACTGGCCCTTAGAAGTCATAACGAAACTGATTCATCTTCTAACCCTGGAATATTTCGTGGACTTGTCAATTTCAGTGCGGAGTTGGATGATGCTTTGAAAGGGCATTTAGAAAAGTCTACAGTTTTTAAAGGCACCTCAAGCTCAATTTAGAATAAAATACTTCAATGCAAGTTGGATATTTGCCATGAAGAAATTTCAAAAAAAAATTAATAATGTCAGTTTTTTTGCTGTAATAGCTAACGAAACAACTGATGTCTCAGCTACTTTTTAAATGATTATAATTTACCGGTATATAGTAAACAGAAAACCAGTGGAAAGATTTTGGAAATATGTAAATCCCCCATTTCATGACGCTGCATCTTTGTCAAATTGTCTCAAAGAGGAAATAGATCAACATGTAGAGAAAGAGCTTCATAAGTTAATAGCACAAGAATATGATAGTGCTTCAGTTATGAGTGAATCTCTCAATGGTGTTCAGGCTAAAATAAAGCACAGCTATCCTAACGCTTCTTACATTCACTGGCATGCACATCAACTAAATGTAATAATGTCAAATGCAGCTTTAATTAATCGTAATGTCCGTATATTTTTCGCCAGTTTAGGAGGATTTTGTACATTTGTTTCTAATTCCTCTCAGAGAACAGCGAGTTTAGATGAAGTTGTGGGTAAACGTTTACCACGATCAGCACCTACAAGATATTCTCGAACAGTAAATACAGTTTGCGAATACAGAGAAGAACTTATCGAGTGCATGGATGCACTAGAAACGAGATATGACACTAAACATATAGCTACAATAGAACAAGCGTCTGATCTGAAGAGAACATTAGAGGATGATGTTTTTATATTTGGCTAACTTTTTTTCATAAAATAATGCCTCATGTGGATATATTGTACAACCAATTGTAAGGGAAACTAATCCAGCATTTATAAATACAAAATAGATTGTTTCATAGAGGAAATTTCCAAAATAAGAAATTAAAATTATATAAATGATGATCTTGATGAAAATAAAACAAAGCGGAGACGAAATGAGAGCCACACTCATAACAGAGGGGCTAAAGAGGTTTGTGACGTCATCATCTGTCAAGCAAAAGACAGATTCAGCTTTACTGGTCATCTTGTTTAAAAAAAAATTTGCCAGAAAAGTTTCCTGATAACTATCTAGAACTCACAATAAATTCATACACATTCTTAGATGCAAAAAAACTAAGCACAGAGCTAAGTATCATTTATGTCAGGGATGAATTTCGAAATATGACTGGTGAAAACAATTTAAGCGAAATCTTTTAAGAATGCTTAAAACTTCTAAATAGTATTATAACAATCCCTAAGACAACGGCAGAAACAGAAAGATGTTTTTCTACACTAAAACGTGTCAAAACATTTTTAAGAAATAGTATGCACCAGGAAAGGTTGTCAGCTCTTGCCATGCTGTCTGTCGAGAGAAACTTTATTATGGACATTTCAGGCTTTAACTCTAGTCATTGAAAAATTTGCAAAATCTAAAGAAAGAAGAATGGAGTTTTTATTTAAAGTAGCTTGAGGCGTGTAAGATTAAATTGTTGGGTGTTTTGTAAATAATGTTTTCATTTATTATGTTATTGTTTTATTCTAAGGTGTTTATTTATTTATGATTACCCGCCTCGGTGGCGTAGTTCACTAACGCGCGANACTAGAGGTGGTTTTTCCTAAATGATTTTCCACCCTCCCTCCATGCAAATGCGGGTTCACTTCCTCTAATTCAACCTTCCCAATTCCCAATCCATTAGCGTAATTAGCACTTAAAGCGTATAACCCGAACGGGTAGTAAGACGCGGTGCTAAATATTATTATTATTATTATTGCGCCAGCAAAGTAAAAGATGGTAATAATGTAGGTGTGTTCATTTGTTTTTTATTTTTCTCAAATTGATGTTGATTTGTAATGTACTGTAAATAACATCTCAGAATGTCAGTAATTGACTACAAATTTTGTATATTTTTAGCTCTCAATATTTTTACTGTCAAAACTTCGTAATTGTATAATATGGATTTTTCTTTTAAAAGTCGAATCCTATATTTGTTTCGGAGCGTCACACACACCCGTACTGCTGTGAAATATTATCCTGAGTAAAACGATATGTAAATATAGATAGGTATGATATATTAAACGTGTATATACCATATTTTAGAATAATTGAATTGTGCACCACCTTTTTTTCGAGCCGCCACTGCTATGAGGTGAAAGATTTGGCCATCGAATCCAGTAAAACACCGAATCCTCGAATCTCGAATACTTGTCAGGATTTGGTGGATTCGAATATTAGAGTGGCCTATCTCTAATTTATATTTGTTAGTTCTATATGTCTAGGTATGCCTATAGCTTGGCTGCTGGGCATTTGGTTCCTTTCGAACAAAACTTGTTTTTGGCAGTGTATACCTTCGAGGTCGAGTTACACCTGTTCGGCTAAGGGCCACTTAACGAGTCGGCTAGCGCTATTTGGTTAAATAGTTGGCTGTATAATTCGTAGACACGGTTTACTTATTTTTGGGTATCCCTCTTATAACATAAATATTACTTAAGTGTCACTTAATGACCTCTTGTTATGGTTATTGTATACTAAGCCCAGCCGCTCTAAAGTAGTTATTTTAGTTATTTAGTTTAGTTATTACTGGAGGAACGTCAACACCAGTAAATTAGGAGTTTTCTATTAGCAGTTCATGGCCTAATTAGGCCTTTAGCCCCAGTAAATTGCCTCATATTCTCTTTGTTGTTAACATTCTCAATTTGACTTGTTGCCTGACATGTCCTCGCTTGGTCTCTTAGGAATCTAACACATGTCTATATTTAATAACCATTTCATAGGGCCAGTTTCACAGTCAAATTTAGTACGCCTCAAGGGCGGAGCTACACTAAGTACATGACGACACCTACCTAAACTCGAATGGAATGGGCCGTTCTCGCATAGGAAACTGGCCATTCCATTCTGGTTTAGGTAGGTGTCGTCTTGTATTTAGTGTAGCGCCGCACTTGAGGCGTACTAAATTTGACTATGAAACTGGCCCTTTGACTGGTTCCTTAAGTTTCTTCGAAATAACGCGTCCGTATTCAGCTGTATACCTTTCTGACTAATATTGATAAAGGGGTGATTTCTGATTATAATAATGCTGTCCTAATTATGACATATTTACCCCTAGTGTATGGGATATTGTTTGCAGCCCCTACCAGTGGTCCTGACGTTCACGCAGTTTGTAAACACAATTAAAGGGGCTAGTAACTTTGATGATAGTCGCCTAGTTCCCAGGATATATAGTTATATGGGAAATCTAGAGCTATATGAGTTTTCATCCATTAATAGGTGGATGAATAAACCCTTTGAGACTATATGCTTACAACCTAGTCCTAGGTAGCCTTTTGCTTAACATGTTGAATTATAACTGCCAGTTTACAACTTTCGAAACCAAGCAAGTTCCTTGTTCCTCTTGTAGGTTTATATTACTTAATGTTGACCGCTTAACCTTACTTATTCTATTGATGCTAATTTTTCCTCATAAAGTTCTATTCATATGTGCAAATTTAATAAGGCTTTTTGTGACCGGCTTGATACATAGTTCACCAATACAGCTTCTCAACTACATAATTTATGTGTTTTTTTAATGTAAAATCAGAGAATACACCACGACACCCCCTTATGAGTATCATTTTTTGTATGTGACTTATTGTATATTAAATACACTATTTTATGCCATATGCTTGTTCCTTCAATCATAAATTTGACCCCCCCCCCCTCTCCCTCCTTTAGAAGGGTTCAGTATGTTGGTCCATTGAGTGTTAAGAAAACTTATCATTTTGACATTATTATAACTATCGATAGGCTTAGCACACTTGCTACTAACGGTCTAATTTGATTGGTAAGATCATAAACCATACCTATATATGTATATGTAATATTGATATGTTAAAATACTTCAATATTATAATCAAAGTAGGTATTTACAAATAAGAATCACCATTAGCGTGGATAAAGGATGAGAAAACCACAACAATAAATCACTTGTAAAAAACTACCCTAAGTTCACTGAGCCAAGATTCGAACCTGTGCTTCCTTGTCAATAACTATCGAGAGCTATCTGCTAATCACGCAGTCGCTCGCTCGCTTGTCAGTCCGGCCGAACCCTTAGTTGTACACCTCGGGACAACTTGACTATCTATCCCCTCTCTTACTATCACAATTTTATTTGTTTATCTTTCTCTCGCAGTTATCGCTATCTCTCTCAGCTCTCTATCTATCTTTTTTCAAGGTGTATAAAAGTATGGTGGAGGGGTGAGGGGAAGGATTTAGAACGTAAACATGTTTTATTGCTGTATTTTTTTTTGTCGTCAAATGAAATTTAACACTTACGGCATCCTCAGAAATAATTGACGACCGTTAGTAAAATGTCGGGAGTTTTTATTTTTGCGACCGTCGCTTCCCGAATAAAATTGGGAAGTTTGTTTTAATCCCGAGATCACGACAACCCGCTCAACTGGCTTACTGGCACTTTCCCCTGGCAATATAGCGGGAACATGTTGCCAGCCTTGCACCTGGCACCTACTGAGGTACATCACAACTACAATTACGTCAAGGCTAAAATAGAGAGATGTGATAGGATGCGCTGTTTAAATGTCCCGAGTTGTAAACAACAGAAACATTATCAGATGAGTTACAATAACAGTAATAACAGCTCTCACACTCACGTGTCGACTAGAGCGCTCGGTGGTTGAATGTGTCACTAACGTCGGTTCTGATGTAGACCAGATTAGTTAATACAAGTATACAACCCCCCTGGATTCAATAAATAAAATGTTTTATATCCAGTTTTAAGAAATAGCTCACCAAAAAATAAATATGATGAGACAATCATGCAGACTTGTCTTGTGACCAACGTGTGAAAATTATTGGTGGGGCCGGGGTCTGGTAGGTGGGTGGGGAAACTGGGATTTTTTTTTTAATTAAGGACTCATAACTTGAGTTATGGACCTATTTAGGACTTAAATCTAATTTTTTTCAATTAAACTGTATTAGTTTAAACAGCATGATACAACAAAGCTGTGCTTGGGTATATCCCACTCTAAAACAAACTTTCTCTTCTCAGATGTAAAAGGAGATGTGTGAAATAATTTGAAACAATGGAAACAAACTATTCACAAAGTATCATAACACTTTATCGAATAGAATATTAAAGAAAATAAGCAAGTTCATATAAATTTAATACTAAATAAATGATCAAAGAAATACTCAACAAAAGTCTATCAAAATTACTTCAGAATAAGGCAAATGTTTTTCTACGCACTAGGTTGCGTTGATTAACGTTTTTATAAGTGGTCTAAGATCCAATTTGTCCAGCACAGTCTGATGTGCGTTAAGTACTGCTATGTTCAGATACATTATTATTATTATTATTATTAGCACCGCGTCTTACTACCCGTTCGGGTTATACGCACTTACAATGATGTGTAATGGTAGGGTGATTGTGAGATAAAATGAAGGACCTATAGTTTAACGTGGAATCCGAACCACGGTGGTGGCTTGGCATTCCCCACATTCACAAGATGTCTTGTCAGAGGTGAAGGAAGGAATTGGTAATCAGATAAATTTTTGCCGGGACCGAGGATCGAACCCCGGCCGCCAGCATAGAAGTCTGACACCTTACCCCTAGACCGCCAGGTCACCGACCAGATACATTAAAATATTGGAGGGGGGGGGGGCTCTGCCGCTCGCCGACTACATTGGGGGGCGAGCCCCATGTAGTCGGTGCTAGTGATTGTGACAACATTTGCCAAAAATCAGGAATCAACTATTCCATTAAAGATTTTATAAGAAAAAACAATTATTCAGTTAATCAAATGAAACTTTATTCAAATATTTATTTTGACGAAAATTGCCAAGCCCATTATTTTCTTCAAATTTACTTAAATTAGTCATTAATGAATGTTGGAATCAATATTCTTTAACATCAACTCAATGTATGGGCATGTAATATTTAAATACTGAGTTTGAACAAAATCCATCAAACTATTTTGGGCTGTAGGTACAGACAGACAGAATTGTAAGAGACACTGTGGCACATAAGCTAGAGGTCCCCAAGTGCTGCGAAGGTACCATAGAGAACTTAAGAACGGTAATTGGACACTGGGACATTGTTTCGTCAGGTCTCAGGTTCCGTGGATATATCTTGTTCACGCCAGAGGTGCTAGGAGCAGTGCTACCAATACACTCTACATTTATGGCCCTTAGATCTAGCTTTGTTCACTCTAGAGGCACTAGGAGCATGTGCTACCAATACACTCTACATTTATGGCCCTTATATCTAGATTTGTTCACTCCAGAGGCACTAGGAGCAGTGCTACCAATACACTGTACATTTCTTACCTTTAGATCTAGCTTTGTTCACTCGAGAGGCGCTAGGAGCAGTGCTGCCAATATACTGTACATTTTTTATCTTTAGATTTATTTAGTTTCCAGAGAGGCTCTCGCAGATTCCGGAATTTATAACTTTTTAAAAAAAACTATACGTTAGCTATATCCTTAAGTGAAACATTTTTAAATTTTTAATTTACCTGATTTTGAACTACCCGCATCAATGGTCGCGTGGTCTAAGGCATCACTATCGCATTACACTAAATTTTCGATGATGGGGAGATCGGAGCTTGAATACCGGGCGGGTGGTTTCACATTCTCTCTATCTACAAATGAGGGTAGTCGTTCTACACACACTACCGTACTAATTTCTACCGTATTTAACATTTATATAGGCCTAGCGGGTAGTGAGATGCGATCGGAAAAAGAAGAAAAACTAATCCATATGCGAGGCAGTTCCTTACATTATCTCTTTCTGCCTATACACGTGTTTAGTATAATAATTTGCGACGATATGTATCTTGCATCCCGAACTTAGGTAGTTCAATATATTTTGAGCCTGTTTTGACTTCATCGTATGTAGATTAAGCTTTTAATTTCTTTGCTAAGAAACCTTACCTCCTTCGTTTAGGAAACAAGTTGGACATTTTTATTAAATATAGTTATTTTAGCGAGAAATTAGATAATTTTGATCGTTTCTGGGGTATTTTAATAGCACCAGTTGGCAGTACTGTCCAGGAAACACACAGACCATTCATTCCCGGAACAGTCCTTGTTAAGTTTGCATTAATTGGGCTGATGTTGATGGTCAGGATTCAATAAAAACAAAGAGCTCATTAAAATAACTCACAGAACTAAACTTTGCGAGTTTATTCCGGTTTGACTGATTAACTATGGTTCAGCGCCATTTTGAAACGGGCGTGGTCCTGTGCTGCACAAGACGGGAAAAGGGTTTTCTTCAGTTCCTAAATTATCACAATTATCTTTAAAATATGTCGGGGAGTTGGTTTTCAAGAACATTCCTCATTATTTTTTTAAGTAATTTGGTAGGTATCATAAATATTATAAGTAAATGTATAATGATTGTAATAATGTATTCAACTTTGTTTTTTCAAAGATTAGTCTGACACCTTAACTATGTAGGTGGTATGTCTGTCTAGTAAATAATGGTCCCGGGTTTGAATCCTGGTGTGTCCTAAAATGTATCATTGCTGAAATGTGAGTTTACCTTTTCATAGTGATAAATTAATGGGTGAAGACTGAGTGTTGTGTCTGTTCTAAATGTAAGTTACTTTATAAGTCATGTGCTGATATAATCAGTCGGTTCAAATAAATTAAAATTAGGAATTCAAAGATTAGAAAGACCAGCTTTACCAAAAATGTTGTGTGTGACCTGCTTCAGTGGCCGCATGGTGTAAGGCGTCACTATCGCAATAGACTAGAATGCTGATTACGGGGAGATTGGGGTTCAAATCCCGGTCAGGTATACAGAGGATTGATTTTCATACATGCTTTTATACGCTCCCTCAGTGCAAATGCGGGTACACTTCCTATAAATTCAACCTTCCTTACACCTAACTGATTAGAATAGTTAGTATAAACTAAACAAGTAATAAGACGCGGTGCATTGCCGAATAGGGACGAAGGTTCTGAGTGAGGATATAACTACTATATATGTATATGTATTCCAGTGGTGGTTTGTGAACAGTTTCCAGGAAAGTCTATTGAAAGATCCATTGTACTTTTGAAATTTATCTTAAAATAACTATTTCAGTTGAAATACGCACACAGATATACTGTATAAACAAATTTCTTGATCGTTTCTGCAAAAAACAAACTTTTAAATGACGAACTCTGTTTTTAATGTTGAGGACGAGCGAAGTACTCCCACGGCATTTATCCATCCATTGCTATAATTATAATTAGCAGAGTTTGTTTAAACTGTCCTGGGAATTGTTGTCATCGCTCAGTAGAACACTCGTTGGTCAGGTATCAACGAACACACATTCCCTTGTCAGGTATCAACGGACACACATTCCCATGTTAGGTATCAACGAACACACATTCCCTTGTCAAGTATGAACGAACACACATTCCCTTGTCAGGTATCAACGAACACATATTTCCATGTCAGGTATCAACGAACACACATTCCCTTGTCAGGTATCAACGAACACACATTTCCATGTCAGGTATCAACGAACACACATTTCCATGTCAGGTATCAACGAACACATATTCCCTTGTCAGGTATCAACGAACACACATTCCCTTGTCAGGTATCAACGGACACACATTCCCATGTTAGGTATCAACGAACACACATTCCCTTGTCAGGTATGAACGAACACACATTTCCATGTCAGGTATCAACGAACACACATTTCCATGTCAGGTATAAACGAACACACATTCCCATGTCAGGTATCTAGAGCAGAACCTGCACTTGTTCCAGTGTCTTGTCAAGCTATCAACCAACGTTTCAGCGATGGACAAGGACTTCCCCTATCAGTTGGACGATAAGCAAGTGGAGGATTCCGTTAGGATTGCCCTGAACTTCAGCGAAGAGCACAATCAGGATTACGAAGACGCCCTGAAGCTCACAAAGATGCTGTACAGCACCGCCTTTTACCTGCCCAACCAGGCACGGGCCGTCCAAGCAGTCCTCCGACGCTACAAGGACGTCATCGCCACTGTGGGACCCAAGGGGTTTTCTGAGGACGTCGGAAAGTCGGACATCGCGTGGTACTTCCTGCTCACCAAACTGGATATCTGTTTCGACAGAGAGAAGTTGAGAAACGCGGGCGAGAGTCAGAAACTATCGAACGTCCACGATTATCTGGAACGGAAGATTTGGGAACTTGACTTTTTCCTCGTGATAAGGAACGTCTCCAACGATGACATCGGTGACAGCAAGTGCACGGACGTGCAAGATGTACTCCAAGATCTGGCAAAGTCTAATCTGGTAGAAGATGACATCAAATCCGATCTGCAAGAGCTGAAAAGGTACGTCAGGGCCTTCCCAGGGGACCGTCAGACGATCCTGAAGCTGTACAAGCCCCTGCAGGCTGGACTCGACGTCGTGTTCAGGAACGATTACGCTTTGGACGCTTTCGACCCAGACAAGATTGTATCACTGGGTCTGAATGGGACGATGCGGAAGGTGCGCAGTCTGTTGACAACTCAGAGCTTCAAGTTGATGTATTACTTGATGAACATGGAAACGGAAAACTTTAATACTCAGGGTGAATACATCTGTTCAATTCTCAAGAGTCTGTCGGAGAAGACTCAGATTCCGGAAAATTTGAAAGAGGATATGAAGAGTCTTTTGACTGTTTTCGACGAGAATTCTGCTGAAGCGAAGCAGCTCCTTCGTATGGTGAGTTTGATGCTATATTCCAATTTTCATAGGAAAACCTTATTTGGCAGTTATAACAGCTATTATATCTACTCTGACGTGTCCATACGTCAAGTCATGTTACCTGCAACTGTAACTTTTATAGATATTATCAATACCTAATAAATAACAATAATAACATAGTTGGATGCTATCAATGTTGACCGTAATAAAACATGTTTAGGTTTTCTAAAAGTCTCTTCCAATAAAAATTGGTATGTACACTAAGGCCCGTATGCAAGGACGATGCTGAACACGGCCAGAGTAAAGGCTGAGCACTAGCAGAGCATGAGGCCTGTCGTGAAAACAGCTGTCTCGATCGTCTATGCGCGCAGCGCCATGTTGTGGAAATAT